>CM065377.1:48309182-48496682 GCA_033060915.1 Euryodendron excelsum | reverse complement strand
GGCCGAGTTAGAAACAGATCACCAGGACATTGTAATGATAGAAGGAATCAGGACTCCAGAAGTAGAAGCTCAATACCGGCACGCATAGCCAGGAGCCATGCCTCCAGCATTGGTCGCTACAAAGAAAGGCAGGAAGACCGGTAACACAGGAGAAGCCAAACACAGCATGACGGAGAACGAGTCGAAGCTGGACAACAATCGAAAGATTAGGAGAGGTGGCTATTTGAAAAGCTAGATAGCAGAGAGTAGCACCCTAAGGCACGCACCACCCAGGACATGGTTAGCTGAGCCTTGGATCAAATTGTATCCACGCCTTTTACGGAGGAGATTGAGTGCCACCAATCCCCTAGAAGGTTTGCACTACCAAAGTTCACGCCTTATGATGGGAAGGCAGATCCAACAGTCATATTCGGCATTATAAGTAGATGATGGCACTCTGGAGTGGGAATCAATCCTTGATGTGCGGGCTTTTCTGTCCAACCTAGAAGAGGTGGCTCTATGATAGTTTGACAAATTGCCATCTAAGTTAGTATCGAACTGGAGGTAACTTGCCGAACTCTTTACTGCTCGCTTCATAACCAACAACAACCAGTCCAGGGAGGTAGACTTTCTACTCACCTTACAAAAAAACAATGGAGAAAGATTGCGGGCGTATGCTCGGCACTACTGGGAAGCCTACAATGAGATTGAGGAGTGCAGCGAGCAGCTGGTTGTAACTCAGTTCAAGATCGGCTTGCCAAGGGAGCACCGCCTACAACAGTCCTTGATGAAGAAGCCTGCCCTACCGGTGTAAGAGTTAATGTCAAGGATTGAGCGGTATGCCCGATTGGATGAAGATGTCCCACAGCCAAATCCCAAGAAGGTCAGCATTATCATTGAAAAAAGAATGACAGGGATGCAAAGAAGCCTCGACGTGAAGACAATAGCCGCCGGGGAAGGAAGGCCAATAATGGGGTTTACACTGTTTTCAAGGACCCTATTTACAAAATCTTGCCCCAAATTCGTGACAAACCATTCTTCAAATGGCCTCCGAAGTTGGGAGCAGACCTTACAGCCCGAGACCAAAGGAAATTTTGCTCTTATCACAAGGAGAAGGGGCACCAAACAGAGAATTGCTGACGTCTCAAGGGCCACCTAGAAGATTTGGCGAAGGTTGGTCATCTTGACCAGTATATCAACAAAGGCAAAACAAAAGAGGAGGCCGAGCAACTAGGGCTGAAGGCCCCCCACAGAAAGTGGGCAGAGTTGAGTCGGTCTAGGTTATCAATGTGTTACATGGGTCGGCAAAGTCGGAAGTTGTTAACCAGCACAGATACCAAGCCGACATGCAGAAGGCCACACACTTAAGGGAGGTGATATAGGTAGGCCCTCTGTATAAAAAGGCAAAGGTTGGCAGTGATGCTGCAGCCATAACTTTTATCGACGAAGATCTCGTGGGAGTTCAGACCTTCCATAATAATGCACTAGTCGTGACTTTGTGAATGACAGGTTATGACGTGAAAAGGCTTCTCATTGACCAGGGGAGCTCTTATGAAGTTATGTATTATGATCTATTTAAGAAGCTAAAGTTAAAGGATGTCGACCTCCAACCCTCGCCTAATCCATTGATCGGATTTAGTTTTGACCCAGTCTGGCCGCTAGAGAAGGTGACTATTCTAGTAACAGCAGGGGGGGTTACTCTACAAATAGAATTTCTGGTCGTCAATGTACCCTCCCCATATAATGCAATCATGGGCCGAACATGGTTACATCTCATAAAGGCTATCCCATCTACTTACCATCAACTGATCTGATTCCTGACCCTAGAGGGAGTGGGAGAGATACGGGGGGACCAGGTGGGTGCCAAGCAATGCTTTCTAACAGCATATACAACAAAGGCCAAAGTTGGAAAAGTACAAATGATAGAGCTTCATGAAGACACGTCCACGATTGATAATGTTGGGCAGACCCCCGAGAAGAAAGATATTGAAGAACTAAAGAAAGTCCACCTAGATTGGCAAAAGGAGAAATATTTTGTAATCAACGCCTCCCTATCCAAGACTGAAGAAAATTCCCTAATCAAGCTACTGACAAATTACATTGAGATCTTCACTTGGACTCCTTACGACATGCCAGGAATTGACGCAAAGGTTGCCTGCCACAGATTAAACGTAGACCCGCAGTGCCGACCTATGGTCTAGAAAGGTAGGAGAGCAGCCACTCAACATGTGGATGCCGTTTTAGAAGAAGTTAAAAGGCTATTCGAGGTGGGTGCGATAAAAGAAGTTCACTACCCGCGATGGCTTTCGAACACTATGGTTGTGACGAAGGACGGCAAGTGGAGGGTTTGTGTTGACTTTAATGATTTAAACAAAGCATACCCCAAGGACCCTTTTCCTCTCCCCAAGATTGACCAACTTGTGGATGCTACGACTGGTTTTGAAAAAATGAGCTTCTTGGAAGTTTATTGCGGTTATCACCAGATCTCGCTCCATGAAGACGATCAAGAGAAAACCGCCTTCATTACTCCAAGAGGCATCTTCTGCTACAAATTAATGCCTTTCGGACTAAAGAATGCCAGTTCCACCTATTAGAGACTGGTCACCAAAATATTCAAACACCACGTCAGCAGCACTGTGGAGGTTTATATCGATGACATGGTGGTAAAAAGTAAGATCGGCTCTCACCATCTAGAGAACCTGACGGTGATATTTTACATTCTGAAGCAGTATAAGATGAGGCTAAAAACCTCTAAATGCTAAATGCACATTCGGGGTCAGCTCGGGGAAGTTCTTGGGATTCTTGGTCACACCCCAGGGAATTGAGGCGGATCCGTAATAGGTCAGCGCTATCCAAAATGTCCAAGCTCCAAAGAACACTAAAGAAGTGTAGAAATTGACTGGCATGGCAATGGCTCTCAATAGATTCATCAGCTGATCTTCGGACAAATGCCAACCATTTTTCCAACTTCTCAAGAAACAAGAGCAATTCAACTGGACTCAGGAATGTGATCAAACCCTGGCAAAGTTAAAGAAATACCTGACCCAACCACCATTGCTTTCCACCCTGTCGAAACATTAACAACTCTTCCTCTACCTGCGGTGTCAGAACACGCGGTGAGTGTCATGCTACTCTGACAACAAGATCGGCAATAACAACCGGTCTATTATGTCAGCAAAACTCTCTTGGATTGGAGAAACTGGCCCTTACTTTGATAGTGGCATCACAAAAACTGGTGCACTACTTTAGGGCTCACACAATCAACGTTCTCAATGACCATCAGCTAAAACCACTCTCGAGAAGGGCTAACTTCTCCAAAAGAATAGCTGAGTGGATCATTGAGCTGGGAGAATTCAACATCAAGTTCCACCTGAAATTAGCAGTTAAGGGTCAGGTACTTGCTGACTTTATTGTCAAATTCTCTGTTAAATTTCCACAGGAGAACAACCCGACACATTTTGCCAATTTCCAACACGATCACCTCCCGTTGGACCTTTGGGAGAATACTGATCATTGGAAACTGTTTGTTGACGGAGCATCCAATGGCAGGGGGCAGGATCGGGGATAGTCCTTATCACACCAGACGGTATGTCTTAGGAAAATGTTAAACGGTCCGGCGGTAACTGTTGCTTTTAGGGCTAGGTATGAGATCCCTGATGAGATCGGCTTAGAGTTAGTTGATCGCAACGACCCTCGATTGGAGGAGACTGAGAAAGGAATTCCCTTCCCGATCATTACCATCATCAAGGGAGGGCTTAAGTTTCCCATGCACCCCCTCCTCAAAAAATTTATTGTTTGTTACCAAATAGCACCCTCCCAGCTCTCATCGAACGTATATAGAATATTCTTTGGGATGCTCAAGCTTAATCGGCGCCTGGGTGTGAACTTGGGAATTGCTGAACTCGAGTATTGTTATACCATTTGTAAAGTCAGGGGGAGTTCCAAAGTATATCTTCGAGTGGTCGACAATAGCAGGTGTAAGCACCCCATTTTTTTGACCGCTCGGCAGTCTACACTCCGTCCAGACTTGTTTTCAAGTCATTGTGGACATATTCCAATCGAAACCAATCCTCTAGGTCCAAATTCCGTCTTTCCATCGCTTCGCGGGCCTGTCAGGCCCAAATAGAGGCAAAATGACCAAAATGCCCTTAGGGGCATTGTCCTTTCTTATTCCAATTCCAATCCCTCTCTCGAGACAGTTTATTCCTCGAGACGGTCCGAGTAGCAAAACTACTCACAAAACCGTTAGAGTGGCGGAAACACTCACAAAACCGTTAGAGTGGCGAAAACACTCACAATACAGGCACGTCTCTTTAGAGACGGTAAGACCCTTTTTCAATCCCACTCTCGAGACAGTTTATTCCTCGAGACGGCTTCAATCCAGGCACGTCTCTTCGGAGACGGTAAGACCCCTTCCAGTCCCACTCTCGAGACAGTTTATTCCTCGAGACGGTCCGAGTAGCAAAAATACTCACAAACCCGTTAGAGTAGCGGAAATACTCAACCCCGTCCGAGTAGCGGAAATACTCCCAAATCATCAACCCCGTCCAAGTAGCGGAAATACTCACACCGTGAGAGTGGCGGAAACACTCAAAACCTAGGTCAACACCAGTGGCTGTTAGCCCACTTCGGTGGAAAATGACCAAACTACCCTTAGGACCTTTTCTGAGACTTTCCGGTCAAGATGACCATTTTGCCCCTAGGCATCCGAATGCCCCGGGAACCACACCGGCTCTGGGTATCAAACCGGTAACCTCTTGAGAATACTTTTTATAGTATTCTCAACCTTCCCTTACCTTTCCGGATCATTCCGAGTCAGTTCCGGCCAACCCGGTGCAAAATGACCGTTTTGCCCCTGGAGGGCCGGTCTCTTTCTTCGACCATACCGGCTTTGAGTATCAAACCGGTAATGTCCCGAGAATACTTTTTATAGTATTCTCAACCTTCCTTTACCTTTCCGGACCATTCCGAGTCAGTTCCGGCAAACCCAGTACAAAATGACCGTTTTGCCCCTAGTGGGCTGGTCTCCTTTTCCGACCACGCCGGCTCTGGGAATCAAACCGGCAACCTCTGGGAACATTCTAAATAATGTTTCCGGATCCCAAATCTTTTTCCGGGACAATCTGAGTTCGCCCCGGCAGTTTCTTAGTCCGATTAACCGTTGTGCCCCTAAAGGCTCGGTCGACCTTTCCGACACATCCAATCTTCATTTTTCAAGTCAAATATCTCCAGGACACTATTTTAAGTGTTCCTACTCCTTTCCGGCCTTCCGGGTCATTCCCGGCTCCTCCAAATCATTCCCAAACTTTCCAGAGTCATTCCTAGTGAAACCATGCTAAAAATTGCATGGTAGTCACTAGTACAGGCGCCCAAATCTAGTCAAAGATACGTTGCTTGCCGACCTTAAATCTTTCCTAATTGGCTGGCGCCACTACTAGTGGCGCCAAGCCAAAAAATGGCCTGGCGCCACTCCCAGTGGCGCCAGTGTAAAATTTGGCCTGGCGCCACTGCAACAGGCGCCAGGTTTGTCTTCCCTCTATAAATACAGAGCCTTGTTCAACGTGAAAAGGGTCCGCAAACTTAACCTAAAAATCCTATATTTCGATATACAGAGCTCGAGCACCTCTAAAACCCTAGCCTCCCTAGGTTCTCCAAACCCTAGCCACCCTACATTAAACCCTAGCCACCATACATAAACCCTAGCCTTCTATACACTTATACACTCCCCCATACACTCATACACTAGCCTTCAACCATCCTTTGAAGACTTGAAAGGCTACCATCTAAAGCTTGAAGACAACCCTTGAAGGTTGAGGAAGAAGATCAAGACAAAGACTGAAGATTGAAGACCGCACGGCGCGCAAATAACAAGATACAAGGTAGGCTCCCTATTTAAATTTCCGCACTTCCCCCCTCTCTCTTCTCTCTCCAACCCACTTGGGTTTTCTCTATTTTAATCCCCCATCTCTTTCCCCCCCTTTCTTTGCATGCTTGAAACAAGGGAATTCCCGGTCCATGTGTAGGATTGGACTATTGGAGGGTCACCGTGTCGGGGGCTTTCTTCTAGTCTAACCAAAGACCACATGGGTCCGGCCCCCTTGATTATGTGGTGAAGCCTTAACCTTGTATGTTCACGACCCCAAATTGCATTGTGCATATCATAATCTTGCATCTTCCAAAAACCGTTTTCAAAGTTGTTTTTCAAAGCGTTTTCAAACTTGTTTTCAAAATTGCATCAAAATCTCTTTTTTAAAAACATGTTTTCAAAACCACAATTCTAGGGTGATTCTAGCCTTTCCATGGCTAGGGTTGCTTTAGGAAAGTGTTACATTAAAAGTGACCTTTTTGGTCTATATTTTCAAACCTTATTGTTTTCAAAACCACTTTTTTAAAGTGGTTCTAGCCCTTTTATGGCTAGAATCGCTTTAGGAAAGTGAGATGTTTTCATACTTTCCAAATAACTCTCTCTTCAAAAATCTCTTCCTAAAAATCTCTTTTTCAACATACTTTCCTAGAACTCTCCTCTCCAAAATGGTTTTCAAAAACTCCCTTCCAAAATCTATTTTTCAAAATTCCCTTTTTCAACTCCTCTCCAAAATCTTTTCCTCAAAATTCACTTTCTAAAAATACTCCCTAGATTCACCTTCCTAAAAACTCTCCCCAAAAACCTTTCTAAAAAACTCTCTTTTCAAAATCTTCCTTCTAGAAATTTCCTTTCTAGGATTTTCCTTCTAAAATCTACATTTCTAAAAACACACTTTCCAAAACTCCTTCTCTTTAAAATCTTTTTCCAAAAACTCTCTTTCCAAATTCACTTTCCAAAAATTCCTCCCTAGGATTCCCTTCTAGAAAACCTTCGTTTCTAAAAGTATACTTTCCAAAAAATCTTTTTCTTTAGAGCCCAAGTCAAGCCCTAGAGCTAACCATTAGGAAACCCTAAATTTTCTTCCCAAAAACATGGTTTTCAAACTTTGCCCCAAACCTAGGTTTCCAAAACCTCTTGTTTTCACATCCAAACGATACACGTTTCCAAAAACTATTTTCTACGTCGAAACTATAATTTTCCAAAACTAGGGTTTCTAGGATCTCCCTTTCCAAATCCTTGCCAAATCTAATCTTCCCTTTAGGAAACTAGATCCCGTCCTCCGTTTTTGGAAACAAAATTCAACCTTTCTCTTTTAGAAACCAAATCCAATCTCTTCTTAATCCAAACCTTTCCTAATTCAATTCCTTCCTAAACCCTAAGTTTCCTAAACCTAAATTTTAAATCTTTCCTTAAATTTCAAAATCCAACTCTTTCCTAATTCAAATCCTTCCTAAACTTCCACTTTCCTAAACCTTAAGTTTCCAAAACTTGAACATAAAAATCTTTCCTAAAATTCTAAAATTCAACCCTTTCCTAATTTAACCCCCTTTCTAAATCTTAACTTTCCAAATCCAAATCTTTCCTAAATTCAAGCCTTTCCTAATTTCAAGACTTTCTAAAATTCAAACTCTAAAACTTTCTAAATTTCAAATCTTTCTAAAATCAAAACTTTCTAAATTTAAAACTTTCTTAACTTAAATCTTTCTAAACCCAAATCTTTCTAAATTCTAAACTTTCTTAAACTTCAACATCTTCCTAAATCTAAGGCTTTTCTAAACTCAAAACTTTCTTAATTTAAGACTTTCTTAAGTTGAAACTTTTTTAATTCAAACATTTCCTAAATTGAAAACTTTCCTTTTTCAAACCTTTCCTAAAACAAAACTTTCTTATTTTCAAAACTTCCTTGTTTTCAAAGCTTTCCAATTTTCAAAACTTTCCTAAACCTAAAACTTTCCTAATTTCAAACTTTCCAAAAATGACACTTTCCTAATCTAAATTTTTCCTAAATTTCAAATTTCCAAATCTTTCAAGATCTTTCCGAATCTAACATTCCAATCTAGTCTTTCCTAATCTTAAGTCTTTCCTAGGTCTCCTATCTTTCCTAAGTCTAGGTTTCCTAAAACCAAGTCTTTCCAAAATCAATCTTTCCAAAGCAAGTCCAATCTTCTCAAATTCAATCTCCTCTTCTAATCCCAAATCAAATCCAGTTTTCAATTCAATCTCTTTCTTCTAATTCAATTTCTCTCTTCAAATCAATCTCTTTTCAATCGGACTTTGGTCCGAACTACGACTGACCTGATTCCCCCAAAGGGATACGTAGGCAATCTCCATAGGTGTGGTCACAATACTTTTCAAACTTTCAATTCCACCCTCATGGGTACGATTTTCAAAATCTTTTCAAATCTAAAATTTCTACTTTCTATTTCCAAATTTTCAAACTTTTCAATTTCAATTCCATCTCTTTAAATCTATTTTCAAATCAAAGCAATCTCTTTTTAAATCTATTTTTCAATTCTTTTCTATTGCTTGCATATCATGCATCATGCTAAATTAGTTTTCAAACATTGTTTTTCTAAAGTGAATAGGGTTGAACACATGTTAGTCGAAGACTCTCATAGGTGAATCTAGGGTAGATTGACATGTAGGTACCGAAAGGGCGGGATAGGGTGATAGCTTAGTGCGTCTTCCCTACACGTAACCAACCTCCGAACCTAGATCACTATTTTCAAAGACCAAAACGGAGTTATTTTTCTAAAAAGGGCAAAATATTTTTCAAAGGTTGCCAGATAATCTGTTTTCCTAAAAACCCTCTCTTGAGGATGTTTTCCAAAATTGTTTTCCAAAAACCCTAAGTGTAGTCTTCGGATTATTCTTAGTTTTTAGGTGACCTAACTCACCTTAATCAAGTTAGGTGGTGACTCTGAATTTTTTTTTGTTTTTTTTTCAAAAGCCCTTTATTTAAATCCAATTTTCAATTCAAACCTAGTCGCACTCATTCTTTTAGGAGGGTGAGTTCTAACGAGAGAGTACAACATTTTTCCCGCTTGTGTGAGTATTCCTCGAGTGCGAAAAATCTGGGCACGACAGCAGGGAGATAGTGAGGTGCCTGCCGTCCTCCAGGAAGGGCGTAAACGATGTTAGGGTTTGGGTAACAGGGCCCTGGGAGTTCTGTGACCTTCCAAAAGGCGACAGACTGGCGCTCTTATGCCCTAGATATCCTCAGGAACTAGGTTTGACTCCGACTCTGTGAGTAATTTTATCTATTTGAATCATTATGTTTCCAACCCCGATTTCACTATTTTTGTAATTTCGAGAAAGACGCCGAGGGACGTCTCTTGGGGCATCAACTTTGCTGATTTGAAGAGAGTTTTGAACTACCGCGGGTATGGAAAATTGAGGGACATTGTGCGGACTCCACACATCCTCCTCAATTACCCGATGCGCATCTCAACATTCATTGCAATTATAGGGGTCCCTCAAAGCGTGCTTGCGAAATTGGCTGAGGAGGGGGAAAAGGGGGGTTTCGAAGATATCCCAGTGGGCATCACCATCGAAAGAGCACACGCCCCCAGAAGAGTTACTGTCGATGTCCCCCTTGCATCAAAAGCCGCTGCTACAGACTAGCATTCACAGCGAACCCGACTTGATTCGAACAGCTTGGCGTCAAGTTGGGCCCCTCCAAACGTTCTAGACCGCCGAGCCAAATTAATCAGGGGAAGATAGGATGCAAGCCCATTCCCAGACAAAGATGACGAGATGAATTTAAAGGAGTTGATGTTTGTTGCGGTAGGGAAGCCAATGGAGACGACTGCCACAACCGTTGTCGAACTGCTGACCATAAATCTAAAAACTGAGCTAGCTATTAATTTGGAGACTGAGCCAGCTGAGGTCGTGGCACCTGTGCCAAAGAAGCCAACTACTTGGCAGCAAAAGAAGAAAACTTTTGATTCAGCTGCGTAACTGCTTACTCCAAAGAAATCGAAGGTCGACTCTAGTAAAGCTGTAGTGGAGGAGGCGGAGAAGTGGTAACAATCACTCCAGATATTCTCGGCTGACCAATGACAACAGCGGACTCGATAATTGACCAGGTTGAGGTTTCCCTTGGTGCCCTCCAAAGTCGCATGCAGAAGAAGGATGTTATCAAGTTGGGGGAGACGAGCGATGCAGGTGTCTTTATAGGGGCCTTCCACGATTCTCTGTTGGTAAGTCGTCATCGAATTTATTGCTTTCAACACTGATAGCATGTTGTTTTAATGCCAAAAATTGTGTTTGCACAAGGTTGTCTGAATGCAATAGAGGCGATGACCTGATATCAGAAACTTGCCGAGTGACATTAACACCTTATTGAGGTGCATACCGGTATGAAGGCAAAGTGGGTCGATGCCAATAAAGAGTGGATAACATGGAGGAAGAAAGCTAAAGAGGCCATTGCCGAACTGAAGATGGTGTCGGCCGACTACGAAAAGAAGGAAAGGCAGGCCGCCACTTTGCTGAAGCATAATGAAATGTAGTCTGTGAAACTGTACAAGGCCAAAGCCGAGACAGACACGCTCCAGGCCGTGGTAGAGAATCTGAAGGCCGAGGTCGCTGCTAATAGGGTGAAGCTGAAGGCAGAGGAAGAGCTGATCATGTAAAGAGGGGAGCAAAGAGCTACCAGAAATCTTACTATTGAGATGGCGGATCTGTCCATGACGATCTTCTAAGAGGGCTAGAATGGTGCTCTCGTAATTACAAATGCCAATAAATCATCTGACATTTGGCATCTATGCCCCAACTACTTTGAGATAACATCGAACGGTGTTGTTGACTCGAAAAAGGTGGTGGCCAATGCCAAACACAAGAGAAAGCTTGCTTTGGAGGCTACCGCCGAAAAAGCAAAAACGGCCGCTGAATCGTCTAAGGGCACGAAGGAGGCCAAAGATCAATCTGTTGGGCCCTTTGGTCAATTGGTGAAGAAGTCGGCTGACCCTTCTAAAAAGTAGATTTTTGTATTTTCAACTTTTTTTTTGTAATCGGCCTTTTTTGAATGAATGAAGTGCCTTTTTGATTTTGTCTTTGTGTTACTTGCTCTGTTCCATAATTTTATTTTATCAAAGTGCTCTGTATTTGGCGATCTTCAAGAGATAAGTGCTTGGTCTTTTGTCACTTTTATGACTTTCATTGGCTGACTTGGATATGACCAAGTTTTTACACCTAGTTTTTGTGACCTTCATTGGCCGACCCATCCAACTTGGACAAGACCAAACTTTTAGGCTTGGTTTTTGTGACCTTCATTGGCCGACCTATCCAACTTGGATAGGACTAAGTTTTTACGCTTGGTTTTTGTGACCTTCATTGGCCGACCTGTTCAACTTGGACAAGACCAAGCTTTTACGCTTGGTTTTTGTGACCTTCATTGACCGACTTGTCCAACTTGGACAGGACCAAGTTTTTACGCTTGGCCGAAGCTTTTACGCTTGGTTTTTGTGACCTTCATTGGCGGACCTGATTTTTGGATTAGTCTTTTAGTGCCTTGTGTTGAGCGGATTTGCTTGAACAACTCCCAATTTTATTGATCTCAAGAAAACTGCTAATGATATCCAGTGAGTTTAATCAGGGCAACCTCTCTGTTTCCCTCTGCAAGATCCAGATCTCTGGCCAATATCTAGTCATTTAGTCTAGTATTAAAGGCTACCGATTTGATCATTGGCAGCTGAAAGCACCCCATTTTTGACCGCTCGGCAGTCTACACTTCGTCTAGACTAGTACTCAAGTCAATATGGACGTATTCCAATCGAAACGAACTCTCTAAGTCCAAATCCCGTCTATCCATCGCTTCACGGTCCCACCAGGCCCAAATAGAGGCAAAATGACCAAAATGCCTTTAGGGGCATTGTCCTTTCCCATTCCAATTCCAATCCCTCTCTCGAGACAGCTGATTCCTCGAGACGGTAAATCTACTCCAAATCAGGCATGTCTTTCCGAAGACGATAAGTCCCCTTTCCAATTCCAAATCAGGCACGTCTTCCCCAAGATGGTAAGTCCCCTTTCCAAATTCCAATCTCTCTCTTGAGACAGTTGATTCCTCAAGATGGTCAGGCACATCTTTCCGAATACGATAAGACCCCTTTTCAATTCCAATCCTTCTCTTGAGACAGTTTATTTCTCGAGACGGTCCGACACGTTTTTCGAAGAAAATCTCTTCAAAATGGTAAGTCCCTTTAAACCTGTCAACCGGGACGAGATGGTAGAACGGTCCACCTTTCGCGCTTGCTAGCCTACCAATGTAGAAATGTTTGTTTAGGCACGCCTTTCGAGAAAGTTGACTTCTCAGGTGCTAAGTCCCCTTTAGCAGCTTCCCGAGATTAGGCAGTCTCGGGAATGATCTCAAACTATCAGAGTAGCGGAAATACTCACAAATAGGCCGATATAGGGAATTGCCAACAAACCCCTGTGTCACGACGACCGCTGCCAGAGTGACGAAAACACTCAAAATCCAGGTCAACACCAATGCTTGCTAGCCCACTTTGGTGAAAATGACCAAACTGCCCCTTGGGCCTTTTCGAGACTTTTCGGTCAAGATGACTGTTTTACCCCTAGGCATCCAAATGCCCCAGGAACCATACCGGCTTTGGGTATCAAACCGGTAACCTCCCGAGAATACTTCTTATAGTATTCCCGACCTTCCTCTATCTTTCTGGATCATTCCGAGTCAGTTATGGCAAGCCTGGTGCAAAATGACCGTTTTGCACCTGGTGAGCAGATCACCTTTTCCGACCACACCGACTCTGGGTAACAAATCGGTAACCTCATGAGATTGCTTCTTATAGTATTCTCAACCTTTTCTTTACTTTTCTAGATCATTCTGAGTCAGTTCCGGCCAACCCGATACAAAATGACCATTTTGCCCCTAAGGGGCTAGTCACCTTTTCCGACCACCCCGGCTCTGCGTATCAAACCGGTAACTTCCAGAGAATGCTTTTTATAGTATTCTAGACCTTTCTTTACCTTTCTAGATCTTTTCGAGTCAGTTCCGGCAAACCCAGTGCAAAATGACCGTTTTACCCCTAGTGGGCCGGTCACCTTTTCCGACCACACCGGCTTTGGGTATCAAACCGGCAACTTTTGAGAACATTTTGAATAATGTTTCTAAATCTTAAGTCTTCTTCCGGGACAGTCCGAGTCTGTCCCGGCAGCTTCCTGATCCGATTGACCATTTTGCCCTAAAGGCCCGGTCAACCCTTCCAACACATCTTATTCTCATTTTTCAAGTCAAATGCCTCCGGGACACTATTCTAAGTGTTCCTACTCTTTTTCGGCCTTGCCGGTCATTCCCAGCCTCTTTAAATCATTCCCAGACTTTTCGGAGTCACTTATAGTGAAGCTAGGCTAAAAGTTACATGGTAGTCACTAGTACAGGCGCCCAAATCTAGTCAAAGATACGTTGCTTGCTGACCTTAATAGTTTCCTAATTGGCTAGCGCCACTAGTAGTGGCGCCAAGCCAATATTTGGCAGGGCGCCACTCCTAATGGCACTAGAAGCAATTTTGGCCTGGCCCCACTGCAACAGGCACGAGGTTTATCCCACCTTTATAAATACAGAGCCTCCTCCAGTGTGAAAGAGGTCTGAAAACTTAGTCTAAAAATCATATAATTCAATATATAGAGCTCGAACACTACAAAAACCCTAGCTTCTCTAGGTTTTCCAAGCCCTAGCCACCATACACTAAACCCTAGCCTTCTATACACTCATACACACCCCCATACACTTATACACTAGCCTCCAACCCTCCTTTGAAGACTTGAAGAGCTGCAATCTGAAGTTTGAAGATTGAAGACAACTCTTGAAGATTGAAGACGAAGATCAAGACGAAGACCGAAGACAAGCAAGGCGCGCAAAATAAACAAGACTTACGGTAGGCTTTCCCTTTAAATTTCCGCACTTCCCCCTCTCTCTTCTCTCTCCTAACCCACTTGGGTTTTCTCTATTTTAATCCCCCATCTCTTTTCCCCCCTTTTTTTGCATGCTTGAAACAAGGGGATTCCCGGTCCATGTGTAGGATTGGACTATTGGAGAGTCACCATGTCGGGGGCTTTCTTTTAGTCTAACCGGAGACCACGTGAGTTCGGCCCCTTGATTACGTGGTGAAGCCTTAACCTTGTATGATCACGGCCCCAAATTTGCATTGTGCATATCATGATCTTGCATCTCTCCAAAATCGTTTGCAAACACATTTTCAAAACTTGCATTAAACTTGTTTTCAAAATTACATCAAAATCTCCTTTTTCAAAACTTGTTTTCAAAATCACAATCCTAGGGTGATTCTAGCCTTTCCATGGCTAGGGTTGCTTTAGGAAAGTGTTACATTAAAAGTGACTTTCATGGTCCATATTTTCAAATCTTGTTGTTTTCAAAACCACTTTCTTAAAGTGGTTCTAGCCTTCTTATGGTTAGAATCGCTTTAGGAAAGTGAGACGTTTTTATACTTTCCAAAAAACTCTCTTTTCAAAAGTCTCTTCCTAAAAATCTCTTTTTCAACATACTTTCCTAAAACTCTCCTTTCCAAAGTTGTTTTCAAAAACTCCCTCCAAAAATTTATTTTTCAAAACTCCCTTTTTCAACTCCTTTCTAAAATACTCTCCCCAAAATCCACTTTCTAAAAACGTTTCCTAAAAATCTTTCCAAAAACTCTCTCCAACAATCTTCCATCAAAAATCTTTCTAAAAACTCTCTTCCCAAAATCTTCCTTCTAGAAACTCCTCTCTAGGGTTTTCCTTCTAAAAACTCATTCCTAAAAACACACTTTCCAAAAACTCATTCTCTTTAAAATCTCTTTCCAAAAACTGTATCTTCAAATTCACTTTCCAAAAACTCCTCTCTAGGATTCCCTTCTAAAAACTTTCGTTTCCAAAAATGCACTTTCCAAAAATCCCTTTTCTTGATGCCTAAGTCAAGCCCTAGAACCCACAATTAGGAAACCCTAATTTTCTTTCCCAAAACATGGTTTTCAAACTTGCCTTAAAACCTAGGTTTTCAAAATCTCCTTTTTCACATCCAAACTATACATATTTTCAAAATCTATTTTCTATGTCAAAACTATAGTTTTTCAAATCCAGGGTTTCTAAAACCTCCTTTTCCAAATCCTCATTAAATCCCATCTTCCCTTTAGGAAACCAAATCTAATCTCCCTATTTAGGAAACTAGATCCTATCCTCCGTTTTTGGAAACAAAATCGAACCTTCTCTTTTAGAAACAAAATCTAATCCCTTGTTTTAGGAAACAGGAATCTTAACTCTTTCTAATCCAACTCTTTCCTAATTCAACTCCCTCCTAATTCCCTACTTTCCTAAGCCATAAGTTTTCTTAAACTTCTAAATCTTTCTTTAAACATTAAGCTTCCAAATCTTCCCTAATTCAACCCTTTCCTAACTCTACCTCTTTCCAAATCTTAACTTTTCAAATCTAAGCTTTCAAATCTTTCCTAAACTCAAACATTTCCTAATCTCAAGATTTTCTAAAATTCAAACTCTAAAACTTTCTAAATCTTAAACTTCCAAAATTTCAAATCTTTCCAAATTTCAAAACTTTCTAAACTCAAAACTTTCTTATTTTCAAAACTTCCTTGTTTTCTAAACTTTCCAATTTTTAAAACTTCCCTATTTCAAAACTTTCCTAATTGAAAACTTTCCTAAGTTGAAACATTCCTAATTCAAAACTCTCCTAAGTTGAAACTTTTCTAATTCAAAACTTTCCTAAATTGAAACTTTCTTAAGTTGAAACTTTCTTAATCTAAAACTTTCTCAAAATGAAAACTTTCCTAATTCGAAACTTTCCTAAAACGGAACTTTCCTAATTCGAGTCTTTCCTAAATCTAATCTTTCCAAATCTTCCAAGTCCAATATTCGAGTCAAATCTTTTCTAAATTTCTTTGAAGTCAAATCTTTCCTAAGTCTAGGTTTCCTAAACCTCAATCTTTTCAAAACAAGTCTAAATCTTTCTTCCAAGTTCTACCTTCCTAAGTCAAAGTCCAATCTTTTCAAATTCCAATCCAATTTCCAATTCAATCTCTTTCTTCCAATCATATCTTCTATTTTCAATCGGACTCTTGTCCAAACTACGACTGACCTGATTTCTCCAAAAGGATACGTAGGCAACCCTCATGGGTGCGGTCACAATCTTTTTCAAATCTCAAATTCCACAACATTTTTCAAGTTTCTATTTCTACAAAATGTTTTCAAATCTCCGATCTATTTTCAAACTTCCAATTCCAAATTTCTATTTCCAAATCTCTATTTTTAATTTCCAAAACCTTCTTTCCAAGTTCAAACTTCTATCTCTTTCTTTTCAAATCAAGTCAATCTCTTTCCAAATCTATTTTTCAATTCTCTTTTCTTGCACTTGCATATCATGCATCATGTTAAATTTCTTTTTAGACATTATTTTCCAAAGTGGATAGGATTGGACAGTTGTTAGTTGAAGACTCTCATAGGTGAATCTACGGTAGATTGACATGTAGGTACCGAAAGGGTGGGGTAGGGTGATGGCTTAGTGCATTTTCCTTACACTTAACCAACCTTCGAACCTAGATCACTGATTTCAAAGACCAAAAATGAAGTTATTTAAAAAAAAAGGGCTAAATGTTTTCCAAAGGTTGCCAAACAACCTGTTTTTCTTAAAAACCCTCTCTTGAGGAGAGATTTTCAAAATCGTTTTCCAAAACCCTAAATGTAGTTTTCGGGTTATGTTTAGTTTTTTAGATGACCTAACTCACCTTAATCAAGTTAGGTGGCGACTCCAAACTTTTTCCAAAAGCCCTTTATTCAAATCTATTTTCAATTCAAACCTAGTCGCACTCATTCTTCTAGGAGGGTAAGTTCTAACGAGAGAGTATAGCATTTTTCTCGCTTGTGTGTGTATTCCTCGAGTGCGAAAAATCTGGGCTCGACAGTAGCCCCACCTCTAAGGGTATTACTGCTTCCACCCCATAGGCCAAGGAGAACGGGGTTTTTCTAGTAGATCTCCTCGGGGTGGTTCTATAGGACCATAGAATGCTGAGCAGTTCCTCTACCCATTTTCCTTTAGCCCTTTCTAGCCATTTCTTGATCCTGTTCAGCATAGTTTTGTTTGAGATTTCGGCTTACCCATTGCACTATGGGTAGGCCGGTGTTGAATAATAATTCCTGATACTGAGCTCCTCGCAGAATTACCTGAATATGTTGCCATCGAATTGGGTGTCGTTGTTCGAGACAAGTGCCCGAGGTACATCGAACCTCGTTACTATGTTTCTCCAAGAAAATCTTTTGGCATCAACTTCTCTGATGGTTGACAGGGGTTCTGCCTCTACCCATTTGGTAAAGTAATTTGTTGCCACAATGAGGAACCTCTTATTGCCTGGACCTTGGGGCAAAGGCACGACTATATCCAGGTCCTACTAGGCAAAAGGCCAATGGTTGGTTATGGTTGTTAAGTCCTCGGTGGGTTGATGTATTATTGGAGAGAACCTTTGACATTTTTTGCATTTCAGCAGGTACTGGGTTGCATCTTTTTGCATATAGGGCCACCAGTATCCTTGTGAGATAGCTCGGTGGGCCACTGATCTACTGCCGACGTGACTTCCACAGATTCCTTTGTGGATTTTGAACAAGTTGTCCTGCACTTTGTCTGGGTGTACACAATGTAAGTAGAGCCCTGTGAAAGACCTTTTATAGAGCTCTTTTGTCGGTAAAAGCCAATATTGGAGTGCTTTGTGTTTAACTCGTCTGGCTTCGTTCTTGTCTTTTGGTAGTTCGTCTTTGCCCAGATAGGAAATGATTGGGTCCATCCAAGATGGTCCCAATTATTCAATTGACAGGGCTTGATCTTCTTCTTAAAATATATTGGGGCTTGCCAGCGTTTCCACGTGGATCGTTCTCTTGGAGCCTGACTTTAGGGTCGTTGTGAGTGTTGCTAAGGCATCAGCATGTGCATTGCTGTCCCAACCGATTTGGTGGAGCTTATACTTACTAAATTTAGATAGCAAATCTTTTGCTTTGACCATGTACTATGCCATTCTATCATTCTTTATCGTGTACTCTCCCGTGATCTGATTTACCGTAAGCTAGGAGTCTAAGTAGATTATGATTTCGACAATCTTAAGGTCGATAGCTCGACCCAGTCCGACAAGTAGAGCCTGGTATTTTGACTCGTTGTTTGAGGCGGTGAACTCCAGGTTAATGGGCTGCTCAAAGAATTTACAAGAAACCTCATGTCATATACTATGCTTCTAAAACCCTCAATAATGCCCAAGTCAATTACACCATAGCTGAAAAGGAACTTCTTGCAGTGGTTTTTGCATTGGATAAGTTTCGTTCTTACTTGATATGGTCTTTAGTCATCATTTACACTGATCATGTGGCCCTTAAGTATCTTCTCACCAAATCCGATGCAAAACCCCGCCTCATTTGGTGGATTTTATTGCTTCAAAAATTTCACATAGAAATGCGAGATAAAAAAGGGGTAGAAAATGTAGTAGCGGATCACTTGTCCCGGCTTCCCTTGATGGAAGAGCCACCGACTCCACCTCTATCAATGAACATTTCCCGGATGAGCAAATTTTGCATGTGCAATCTTTGGAGAAATTTTTCCGACCATGGTTTGCTGATATTGCGAATTACCTTGTGACTAGTGAGGTTCCATCCCATTGGTCATCCATTGATAGACGCAAATTTTTTTGAAATGTACATTATTTTTCATGGGATGATCCTCACCTCTTCAAATATTATCCTGATCAAATTATCTGACGTTGTGTGCCCAACCACAAATTCCAACAAGTCATGGAGTTTTGCCACTCCCAAGCTTGTGGAGGACATTTTTCCTCCAAAAAGACCACTGCCAAGATTCTTCAATGTGGTCTTTATTGGCCAACTATGTTTAGGGATGTGCATGCATTTTGTCTTGCATGTGATAGGTGCCAAAGGTTAGGAACTCTTACTAAGCATCACATGATGCCTCTTCAGCCCATTACCATTTTGAAAATCTTTGATTGTTAGGGAAACGACTTCATGGGACCCTTTACTAATTCTTTTGGCTATCTTTACATCTTAGTGGCAGTGTACTATGTGTCGAAATGGGTGGAGGCCATTGCCTCCCGGAACAATGACCACCAAGTGGTGGTCCGTTTTTTAAAAAAGAACATTTTCTCAAGATATGGTATGCCCCGAGCTATCATTAGTGATGGTGGCTCCCACTTTTGTAATCGACTCTTTGCATTTCTATTGAAGAAATATGGTGCGATTCATAAGGTCGGTCTACCTTACCACCCTCAAACCCAAAGGCAAGTTGAGTTAGCTAATACGGAAATTAAGAGAATCCTTGAAAAAATCGTTAATCCCAATAGAAAGGATTGGTCCCTTAGGCTAACCGATGCATTGTGGGCCTACCGCACGGGCTACAAGACCATGCTTGGCGCATCACCATATCGGCTTGTTTATGGAAAAGCTTGTCACCTCCCAGTGGAAATTGAGCATAAGGCCTATTGGGCCATCCAACAATGTAATGAGGACTTTGAGGCCGTGGGGGCCCACTGAAAACTTCAATTGAATGAACTTGATGAACTCCATAATGATGCCTTTGAAAACGCTAAGATTGCTAAAGCCCGCATGAAGAAGTTCCATGACCAACACATTCTTCGTAAATCCTTTAAGGTTGGTCAAAAGGTTCTACTTTATGACTCGCACCTTCATTTGTTTCTGGGCAAATTACAGAGTAAATGGGTGTGTCCTTACTTTGTTATCGATATTTTTGCCCATGGAGTTATAGAAGTGAAGAATCTCACTAACGGGGCAGCTTTCAAGGTGAATGGCCAAAGGTTGAAGCCCTATTTCAAGACTTTCCAAGGCGAAGTGGAGTGTGTGGATCTCATTGATCCACCACTTTTTGATTGATGATGATCTATGTTCTTGTCCTTTAGGAGTAGGAGTAGTTTAGGTTAGCTCCTTAAGTATTCTTTGGTTTTTCTTAATTTTGGTTGCCTTCTTTTAGCTAGGAATAGGGTGGTGTTTAGAGTATTTTAGGCTAGTTTTTGAGTGAGAGTCTTTGTAGTGAGTTTCTTTTCCATTTTAGGTTTGGTTAGGAGCAACTAGGTTAATTCATTGAGCCCTAACATTTGTTGATTGGGGAGAATCATATGTTTTGATTTAGTGCAGGGAATCCCAGCTGCATTGTACCTCCTTACATCACCTTTGATTCCTTTGCATGTGACCTCTTGGGTTTATAAGAGGAGGGGCTTATGGACCTCAATTCCTTACATTCGCTTCTCATCTTATTCAGCCCCATTGTTGCATTAGTCCTCTTTGTCTCAGCCCTATCCATGGCTTCCAAGGATCCTTCCAAGGCAAGCGAAAGTGCCCCCAGAGCCCCGGATTTTGATGCGATGGAGGACCCGGATTATGTCGCGTTCTTGCAGGCTTACACTTGTACCTCTTTATCCCGCCTTCCTTCGGATGATGCCGTCACGGTTGCTTACTTGGTGGCTTCTCGTCTCCTTGACGAGTCGCCCCCCTCTTCTTTCAGCTCAGCCAAAAAGGAGGCCGCTGCGTCTTCCGACTCCACCACTTCTAAGAAATAGGCTCGTGTAACCCACCGGGTGGTAGTTGCAATGTAGGTTCTTGTGTTTCGGATCCCTTTTGTAGGGGTCCTTAGCTTTCATGTCCTTGTTGTTTAGGCCACCTTTGGCATTGTAATGTTCGATTTCCCTTCTTTAATAAAATGGTGGGTTGCTTCATCACTTTCATGTTGCCTTCGTTCTTGCTTGTGTGGTTTCTTGTGTCACATTGAGGACAATGTATTGTTCTAGGTTGGGGGTGAGGGTAGATTGTAGGGGGGTGAGGGTAGATTGCAAGCCATTCTCCCTATTTTTACTATTTTGGGCCCAAATTTTGGCTTCCTTTTTTTTTTTTGTGCAGAGTAGTGCAAAATTTTTTGAGTTGTGTGATTTTTTCTTCTAAGCGTATGTATGGTGGTTTTAGCGTACGTACACTTGTCTAAGCATACGTACGGTGATACCACCTTAAGTACGCTGACATGGCATGTTATTATTAGTAGGCTGGTGGTTCATCTTCTTCATGACCATACGTACGGTGTCTTAGTGCGTACGTACGGTCCCGTTTGCCCGAGCGCGCGTACGTTGGCTATCCGGCACCGTATGTACGCACTAAATCACCATACGTATGCTGCCACCAGATTTCTATAAAAGCTCTCATTTTTTTAACCTTAACTCACTTTTAGAACTGAGTCAACTCAGAGCTGACTCAGTGAAAGTGTGTGAGGGAGTGTTCGAGAGTGTAGTGGAGCCCTACCAGATTTTAGCTGTAGCCCTTCTTGTCCGTGCCTGTCTTTTGTCCATTTCTAGCTATTTCTCTAGTCTTTTCCTCTTTCATTTTCTTGTTGTTTTCTTTCGTAGTTATTCCTAGTTTAGTAGTTAGTTGGCTCATTAGTGTAGATGGCTCTGCCGATCAAGAAGGTCCGCAAGCTTCCCGTGGCGTTTGATGCCTCCAGGTTTGTTGACGGGAAGGCCCAGTAGCGATATGATCAGATTTTCAGTAGGAGGGGCCCAATACAGGAGAGAGCAATGACTTTTGAGCACTTTACGGGCGAGCCCTACCTTTGGAGAGAGATGTTCAAGAGTCGGGGTTAGTTGTGGTTAGCATAGTATAGTGTGCCGACATAGGATCGGTTTGATTGCCGAGCTGATGGCCAACATCCGAGCACTTTTGGATGTTGCTGGAGATGAGCGGATAGTTTCCACTGTTAGGGTTAAGACCATTACCATTACCCCAACCATCTTTGCGGAGTTTTTCAGCCAACCCCGGGTCTATGACCCAACTTTGAGTTGGCCTCAGCAAGGCGAGGTGGAGCACGAGGTTATGGTTGTTGAGATTTGCATGCTTGGTACCCAATGGATTTCTTCTCAGATTGAGAAGAAACTCCTTGCTCCGAGATATGCACCGATTTTTGTTTTCACCTGTGGGTCGATCTTCCTGCTAGGGCAACGAGGAGAGGTGGGTAAGCGTAGAGGCCAATTACTTTATGCCCTGGGGACGGGTAGGACTATTGACCTCCCCAGATATATGTTTGGCATTTTTTACAAGTCTACGGCTTCCACGAAGCCGTAGGGGGCACTACCATTCGCGGGCATGATGACTGAGCTAATTGTATGTGCCGGAGTGGCAGCTCTAGCTGACGACCCTCTTGTTCCAGCACTTGCACCTATCGCCCTGTCCACTCAAAACAGGGTGGTAGGTCAGTTAGCGAGCACCCATAGACGGGTCGAGGCACTTGTTCAAGCATAGTAAAGAGCCCAACAACAGCAGTAGGTCCCCGCAGAGGGTGAGGAGGCCTCGATAGATCAGCAGCAACAACTGCAGGATGGGAGTGAGCCGCAGCCAGCCCAGGCGAGTCCTATGTTCCAAGCATTGGCCCAAATTGTAGACCAGTAGAGTGGTCATATTGAGAGGCAGACTGCAGCCATCTAGATGATGCAACAGTCAGTTGTGGGACTTCAGGCAGCCCATACGGAGCTTGGTCAGAGGTGTGCGACTCTCGAGACTGCCCATACAGCACAGATCACTACTGTACAGACAGTTTGGGCACTCAGATTGTAGAGCTTCAGGCTTCTCAGTCTAGATTTCAGGAGGAGGTTCGACAGGAGCAGGCACGACAGAGTCAGATGCTGACTGATATCTTGGCGAGACTTCGGGAGGATGAGGAGCCCGATTTCCCTAATTTAGCTGTCGGTGCTACAGACCTTACATCTTTAGGGGAGCATGATTTCCAGGATGATAATGAGTTTGGACTTAGGCAGGGCAGAGTTTAGGTAGCATCATATGTATAGCATCTCATGTACATCCTATGTATACATTTTGTTCATTGATGTATCTAAAACTCTGCAGCATTTTGATGTAGTCCATTTTAGTTTTATATGAGTACATACCTGCTTTGAGCTTATATGTTATATTTCTTTCAGTGGATGTCGATCTCTTGTATATACAGGTTATTTTTCAGATATGATTTAGTGGATATGCTATCTTTATCTATCGCATGATGGTAAGAGGTTGACGGTATTGTATGGTTTCTCTCATTATGTACTTTCCATTGTTAGCATCCATTAGTGATCTATTGATTGGCCTTTATTATTCATAGTGGATGTGTTGATACTTTGCATGAGGGACCATAACATGTCTTATGAGATTCAATTCTGGATTCATGAATGATTAAGGGTTAGTATGGGGGCATGATCATAATATAAGGAGCGTTGTTATTCTTTGATTTCAAAATGAATGAGATGTGGTTTTGATTACAGTATGATGAGATGATTGTTTTTAGGAGCACAGGCTCATATTAAGTAGTGTGCATTGCCAATCTTTATATTCACAGCCTAATTTAGTGGAGATCATTATCCGGTGAGAATAGAGCCAATTACGTTATTGGAGAGAATTGTTATACTTACTTGAGTACATTTTTATTGGGCTCTTACATTTGAAAATGACTTCATTACCCTTGTCTTTGGCTTATTGGTTGGATGTTGATTTCTATTGGTTGGCACTTACATTCCATTAAGATCTATATACATAACATTTGCTTTGGAAATGATTTGAGGCCTTCTTTGGTTATTTTGAGCCACTGAGTCTCATTGTACTTTTTCTCCTCTTTGACACCACATTTTCACACCCTTTGTGATTCAATTCTAAATCTCATGGAAAAAGGAATATATATATATATACATATGAGAGAGAGAGAGAGAGAGAGAGAGAGAGAGAGAGAGAGAGAGAGAGAGAGAGAGAGAAGCACGAATCATTAGAGGCAGATGAAAGGCATCCCCATTCTTTCAAACTTTCTTCTAAAAAAAAAAAAAGAGAAGAAGAAAGTACATTTTTGAGAAATGTGTAGCAATTAAGAACTTAAACTTAAAAAAAAGGGGGGGGGGCGGGGAATAAGAATGATTGATAGATAAAGGGAGTTAACACTTTACAAGAGGTGAGAGTGATGTTGGAAGATTCAAAAGTTGGAAGGGGATAATGGCCTTTAAAGAGCACTACATGTTCTTGAAGCACACATGCTA
Organism: Euryodendron excelsum; assembly: GCA_033060915.1. Taxonomy (NCBI): domain Eukaryota; kingdom Viridiplantae; phylum Streptophyta; class Magnoliopsida; order Ericales; family Pentaphylacaceae; genus Euryodendron; species Euryodendron excelsum. The sequence goes on along the minus strand of CM065377.1, from coordinate 48,472,760 downwards.
GGAAATTTTGCACCCTTCCTTTCCTTTTTATCATACCTTGATACCCTTTGACCTTCCCTTACAAAGTCCTTAATGATCCGAAGCATAATTCTCAATAGACGTCTTGATGGAATGTAAGAAATTAATTGCACAACATGCTTAATTGATATCTATGCCATATAGCATTCTTTCATGAAGTCATGCTAAGTCGATACACTCGCATTATATTGTCTTTCTTAGTTAGGGTTGCTCTTTTGCATGACTTGTACATTTATTCTTATATTAAGAGCAACCAAGTGAGCTCTACCGTGTGTTCGATTATTCGTTGAGTGTATGCCCGGGAAGTGTTTGGATAGAGGCTTTAAAGGTGTTGGTGTAAAGTGAGGTAGTGTAAACTACTATGTATGATTCTATCACACACACACACTCATGAATCTTGTCATATTGTTTTCATAGACTTATCTTCTTTGTATTGGAAGAAAAGATGCTTTGTTTCAAGTATTGTGACTTATTCCCATGCATTTCTCTTATATTGTTCTCTATCTAGGATTGTTGATTATAAGCCGATGTTTGTGGGTGTCATCACTGCAAGCCCTCACGAGACACCACTCGTCCACTAGGGGTAACCTAGGGGTTCAAAGGCTTGATGCATATGCTAAATGCATTCGGGACTTCCTCGAAAGTGGAGATTATCTTCGTTGTATATATTTTTGTTTTACTTTTCGCATTTTTGCTAGGGACTAGCAAAAGCTAGGTGGGGGGTGGTGATTACATTCCAGAAAGTGTAATCTAAAGTCCCTAAATGGCTATTGTTAGTCTAATTAGGGTGTATATATACTTCATTTTAATATAATAATTGTTTGTGGGTAATTTACAGGTTTCGAGTGGAAAAAGGGAGAAATTAGAGCAAAAATGGCCAAAGTGCAAATTGACCGTACGTACGGTAGGAGACACTGTACGTACGGTGATCTAACCGTACATGCGGTAGTTCTCACCGTACGTACGCTTGCTGCAGAAGCTCAAACTTCAGAGAGTGTCATTTAGCGTAAGTCTTACCATACGTACGGTATGTCCACTGTACGTACGGTGAACAGTACCGTACGTATGGTACCGCAAAAGCCTATGCGAGTTTGGAAGCTATGTCTTCAAGAAATGACGCGAATTTTGTATCTAACTTCATCTTTAGGATAGATTTTTTGTTAGAACGTACTGTAGAGAGAGAAAGTGGGTTTGTTACATATTTTCTTGTATTTTCTTAGCTTTTCTTTGTAACCAAATACTATTTTCTTCATCAATTAATGAGCAATTATCAATTCTTCATGCTTTCGTCTATGGAATCAAGTAGCTAGACTCCCCCTTAGATGCAATTGTGAAGATCTACCAAGGATCTTCAATATCTTCAATGGAGGTATATATGCTTCAATGCTCTATCTTATGAACTCATTCAAATTCATATCAATTGTGTTATAATTCCTTAGAAAACTTGGATGCATAATCACTTTTGGTAATTTCTATGCACAATTACACAATTGGTATAGGTATTGCACAAATTAAGATTTGTATCTAAGAATTTTAGCAATTGATCATCAATTACAACCAATTGAGCATGAATTCCCGCTTGCATAGTCTAAATCTTCCGAATTAAGGTTCCGCAGAGTGAATCCTTAATTTGAGTTATCAAACTCTCCATTGAGAAACTGGTAGAGACTTGGTAAATTTGATCAATTGTGTCAAAGTCCTTTATTAATTGGTTCAAAATTAGTATAATTGTTTTCAATTTCAAGTGTAATTAGATTAGTTTAGTAATCTACACCCTCTCACCATACAAGCATTTTCGGTCTTATTTGTAGCTAATTATATTTTGTTAAGTGTTTTGTTTATTCGTCTCCATTGGTTGGTTGTTTTGTCCTTGTGTATTGCCTATATTAGTTGTGATCCTTTGAGAGAATGATATCGGTGCTTACCGAATTTTACTTTGATCGACACCCGTAAACCTTGTGAGAAGCTCAAGTTCAATTGCACATTTGAGAGCAAGTCAACTATGCCCTGTACACTTTCTCCTCGAGGACTTCCCTCAAAGGTTTTGAGTGTCACAATTGCACATTGTCTCTAAACCCGTCAGCGTTGATTAATATCACCATATACCTATTCCAATACGAGCATGATGGGGCAGAGACCCTAGATGTCGGATTATTTTGCTATCCCTAATTATTTTGAAGGAGTTTCTTATAAAAAGATTATGGAAATATATAATTTCCCACATAGCAAAAAGCTTTGAGAATTATCACATGTCAAGGTTTGAGTCGGACTTTCTATGCTAATTAAAACTCTTTGTTTCCGGTTCAGCTAATGAAATTGAACATCCCTATTTTAAGGCCCCACATTATAATAATTAGAATTTATTTACTTGAATCAAGATATCATAATGAAGGTTTTGAATTTCAGAACCCACAAAATACTTATATAAAATCAATGCAACTTTCACCCAAAATGGTCTTGAAAACTAAAATTATTGACTATGGACTTGAAAACTAAAATTATCTGATTTATTTTGTCTACACGGTTTACTGAAAATGCAAATTTCTTAAGAAACTGAACAGAGAAGTTTGCATTAATTAGCCGGTCTTTGCCGTCAAGCAAGTTCAGAGAGTCAAATATTGCGAAATTACCTCCCAAATGGGTAGTACTTTGAATCTTCTAAATGAGTGTCACATCTGAAAACAGAGTCATGGAATAATTGCTTTAAGCCTTCCTGTTTTCGTGCAGCTTTTCGTGTGTTTTTTTTTAATTTAATTTTTTCGTAAACAATGGTAATATTGCAAAAGGATATTTTATTCTATAGAATATGTACATAAACTCTGCCAAAATAATATAGCAATGATATTTTTAAAATTATGAGTATGGTAAGTGTTTTGATTTGAAATGAAAGAATCACAATAAATTTATATTATTTTATATAAAAATTCTTTATAAAAAAACATTGTATAGCATTATTAATCGCAAAATTACCTCCCAATTTCCACCGTGTCCATAACGACTCTTGTTTCAATCAAACTTTTGTCCCATTTCAAACCTATTATTTCAATGCTCATAGATTAATCCACACGGTAGTGTAAATGTTTGAATCTTCCAGATGAGTTCACATTCAGAACAGGACCAAAAAAAAAATGAACTCAAGGTCACCATAGATTTCAAAAGACCTAGGACTTCTCTATATTAAAAAATAGAACATGTATTTAAGGTTCATCATTCTTTACCAGAATAATTGTGCTATTGGAAGCCTGTACCATATTGCACACTGAAAATGGGTTCTTGGAGGCACCTCCTCTTGCTTCCTCACATTCTCATAAACCTTGTTGGTCTCACCATTGTCGAGTCTGAATTTGTATACAACTGTACACCAAGCGGTAATTACACGAGTAATAGTATATACAAGAGGAACCTCGACTCCCTCCTCTCCTCTCTCTCCTCTAATGCAGATAGGTATGGTTTTTACAGTTCCTCATTTGGCGAAAACGCTGACAAAGTTAACGCAATTGTGCTTTGTAGAGGAGATCTTGAGCTGGATAGATGTCGTTATTGTATCTCTAACTCTACTAGCAACCTCCTACAAGTTTGTCCTAACTACAAGGAGTCTATTATCTGGGATGACTATTGTATGCTGCGATACTCAAACAAGGCCATGGAAGGCACTATGACAGCCAGTCCCAGCGTTTATGTGTGGAATCAAAATAATGTGTCAAGCGTGGATCAATACAATCAGGCGCTGAGAAACTTGTTGGACAGCCTTCGAAGCAAAGTTGCATCGGGTGGTCCTCATCGCAAGTTTGGGACTGGAATCACAGCCGGTCCGCACTTTCAAACTCTATATGCACTTGTGCAGTGCACGCCTGATTTGTCCGAGCAACAATGCGACGATTGCCTGCTTGGGGCCACCGGAGAAATTCCAAGATGTTGTAGTGGGAAGAAAGGAGGGAGAGTTCTTCAACCCAGCTGCAATTTTCGGTATGAGACAGGTTACCGTTTCTTTAATGAGACCCCAGCTGATGCACCACCAGCCTCACCGGGTATAGCATATCTCTTCGACTTTTGGACTGAAGTTTACAGCTAGTACAAAGAACTTGCTTGTTTTTTAAATTTCCAAGATACTTTAGTATATATATCCAACCACAAAACAGTAGGAAAGAAAAGGAAAGAAAGAAAGAAAGAAAGTAGAAGATTGCTTGCCAGGGTATATCACAAACTGATAAGCAGAGTAACCAAAGACATAGGTCACAAATTTCAGTAGAAGTTCTAGTTTTACTTCAGCCAGAATTAGAATTCTTTAAAAAGCCCCATAAATTCTTTCGAAGCATAAAGCATCCTCTTTTGTAATTACCATAAGAAATTTCCTCTTGCAAAAAAATTTATTGGCAAGGTTCCGCACAAAACCACTTGAAGTCTTACAATTAAAATAACAAATTTTCAATAGTGTGTCCCTTTTCTTTCTTTCCTTTTTCTTTTCTCTCATATACAAAACTATTTGGCATTTTAAGAGAGCTTGATATGCATTGTCAAACTCATTTCTTACCAATCTAAGCTTTTTTGAGAAATTTGTGATCTAACGTGAAATTAAAACTCATTATGGGAGGTCTTTAGTTCAAGACTTCTCATCTGCGTTTAATTGATTCCTGTTTGCACTCTATTTCTTTGCATGTTTGATTGCTTGCATATCCAAAGTAGAGATCGGTTCATTCATGAGGGAGGGTGTGAGATAGCTTAATATGCATTGTTGGGCCATTTCTTGATATTTTAAGCTTTTGAGATAGTTTGAGATCTATTTGGCATAATTGTTGAGCTGTTCCATAATAGAAACACTTGTTATGTGACGGTCACTTTATTTGCAATTCATGAATCTAGACAACTACATATCTAACTAAACTTGCATTTGCACAACCACATGGAACATTCTAAAATCGGGCATTAACGTGTTTTAATAAGAAGGAATTTCTGGCTTTTTGCAGGAAAGGTTGATAATACATCTCGAATAATCATCATTACTGTTGTTCCGACTATCACATTCGCGATAGTACTCATTGCCTGCATCTTCATTGTTTTAAGAAAGAGGAAGCCAAGGCAGAAAGTTGAAAGTAAGTTCAAGATCACTTATTTTGACTCTAATGTGGGCTTGAGCTGCCATTTACGGCAGATGAAACTACTATTGATCAAAAAGGAAAGTAGAGCAGCTTTAAATGATCTTAATTATACAGCTGACTAACTAAAAAAGACTTCGTTTCTGTTGTGAAAGAGTATCAGCGACGGTATGTGAGGTGTCATTAAAGAGAGGGTTCCTAAAAGTATTAGTGAGATTCTTAACATTAGCAACGGCAGATAATGGCTTTAAAGACAGTTTTTTTTTTTTTTTGTTGGCAAAAACTAACAGAAATGCAAGATTTAGAGACAGTTTACTGTAGCTGTTAAGGGATATTTAGTGACGGATTTAGAACGTCATTAAAAGGTTTCAAGTGGCCACATCAGTCACCAAGATGATCTTTTGCGATGGTTCTCAATAATAAAATTTGTATCATTATTTCCTTGTGATAAAAATATTCCATACTTTCAACCACATCCAACTATTAACAACTAAGTAACAATAAATAAACAAAATATACTAAAATAAAAAAATTAAGATTTGCAAATGACTTCCATTGAAGCAGGATAACCAACTCTTTTCCAAATCATGCAAAACTAGTGACAATTTAGCTTACTGCCAGTTGCCAACTAATTACTTCCATTGAAGCAAAACTAAGATTTACAAATGTTACTGATCAGTCTGTGGTTTGCAAAAATAAATCTCGAAAAGGGAATTAAAAATTTCTCTGTGGATGTGCTTATACAATTCTAAAAATCCTGAAGGCTGTAGAGAGTTTTAGCTTTTGAGTATTGAATAATACAGTTGTTTCAGAAATTTTTTTTCTCTATTGTGTGTTTTGTTTTGTTTGGATTAACAATACACTTGTTCATGCTATCTCTACATCACCTTGAAAGCCAAAATACTCGACAAATCTGTCAAAGTGACAATATGATATAAATTGCCTAACCTTATGATGAAGAATCCATTGAGGAAGTCACCAAACATTACTCAAAGTATCTTACTTTATATTTTCATTTGTAGCTTTTATTGGCATATCTATTAACTTGTTCTGTTTATGAAGCTGTTGGTGAAATTAGCACTGTGGATGAAATAGCTACTGTGGAGTCCTTGCAATACGACTATGGTACCATTCGTGTTGCAACAAACAACTTCTCTAATGCTAATAAGCTTGGACAAGGTGGATTTGGTGCTGTTTACAGGGTAATTGTACATTCACATATGAATAGCATATATCTCCCTATTGTTAAAAAAATTTAAAAATTATATTCACTGAAAGTGATTTGGTTTGTTTATATGTCATTTATTTCTGTTACATCTTCAGGGTAGGCTTCCGATTGGAGAAGAAATAGCTGTGAAGAGGCTGTCTAAAGATTCTGGACAAGGAGAACTAGAATTTAAGAATGAGGTTGTGCTTGTGGCAAAGCTTCAACACAGGAATTTGGTTAGGTTCCTGGGTTTCTGTCTGGAAGGAACGGAAAGGCTTCTCATCTATGAGTTTGTGCCCAACTCGAGCCTTGATCACTTCATATTTGGTATGGCTATTGTGCTTGTCCGTGGATCGTGTTGCCATCAACTTCATCTAAGAAGCATATATGAAATACACAAACTTTATAGCATTGTGCCAAAGAGAGAACATTGAAAAGTAAAATCATTTTAAGGATATATTTGTAGAAGTTTTTACTCCATTTGTTTTTGCTTCAACTATATGCATGGATAAACTTGTAGATACCATCAAGCGCGCACATTTGGACTGGAATAGTCGTTACAAGATCATAGAAGGCATTGCCAGAGGACTTCTCTATCTTCATGAAGATTCACGACTTCGGATCATTCATCGTGATCTCAAAGCGAGCAATATTCTATTAGATGCAGAGATGAACCCCAAAATTTCAGATTTTGGCATGGCAAGATTGTTTGTGCTGGATGAAACTCAAGGGCATACAAGTAGAATCGTGGGGACCCAGTAAGTTTTGAATTCTACCCACACTAATATATATTATTGATCATTTCCAAATGGTTTTAGTGCATGCATTGATAAAGCTTTGCAAAGTTCTTCATAACACTTTGACCAAATATCCCTCGGATAAAGAGAAACAAAATAAACAACTTTTTATTATTTTTTTTTTATAACCTTTAAGAAGGAGAACAAGTTTGTTGGTGAGTTCTTGAGGGTACCTCATAGCAAAGAGAGTTGGGTTTAACTCTCATTATATCTTTAGATTTTATCTTGCACATATTAATATAAAATTGACACCAATTTATTATCTCTTGCAGTGGATATATGGCTCCAGAGTACGCAATGCACGGACACTTCTCAACCAAGTCAGATGTTTTTAGCTTTGGTGTCTTAATTTTGGAAATTGTGAGTGGTCAAAAGAACAACGGTTTCCATAATGGGGAGAATGCAGAGGACCTGCTAAGCTATGTAAGTATGAATATTCATTACAGCTTACTAGTCCCATGAAATTTTATAGGTCATGAAAGCTTATTGCACATGCTGAATTCTTGCAGGCTTGGAAACTTTGGAGGGAAGGAACAGCTTCAAATCTAATAGATCCCACATTGAGGGCTGGTTCAGGTTCAATGGCTGAAATGATGAGATGCATCCATATTGGGTTGCTATGCGTTCAGGAAAATGTAGCTGAAAGACCAACCATGGCTTCAGTTACTCTCATGCTTAATAGCGTCTCTCTTACTCTTCCAGTTCCTTCAGAACCAGCATTTCTTCTGCATAATAGCTGTCATGCCTCAACCCAGTCAAACTAGGCAGATGACAACACCATGCACCCACAAGACTATACCTTATGGGCATGCAAAGCTAAGAGAAAACCTGTACATTCTCATTTTCACAATTCAAGCCAAGCTTGAGAAAACCTAAATTCCTTTACTCCTAAGTATCAAGACTCACTAAAACTCATATGTTATTTATTCTAAACACTCCACTCCAAGAATGTACTTGTGCAGGACTTATCCTTTGAACTTTTAAATATGGAATGTACAGCTTCACTAAATAGCTCAGTAAATAATCAACTACCGCAACTAGTTGGATCAATTACACACACAAAATAAATAAATAAATATTTTTGAATCTAACCTGTTAAAAGAAATAATCTGACCCAAATTTCAAAAAAAAAAAAAAAAATTTATCGTAACCAACATGTATAGAAAATCATACATAAGAAATGAGCAGGTACTTGTCAAAAAATGTATTTGTATGATTACCCATAAAAGTAAAGATGCATAAGTAATGTCATTTTTTTCGTTTTTCTTTTCTTTGACTAATCCAAGATCTGAACATAGAATTAAGTACTGATTAAATCTAGTCATTTTCACCATCAGGAATGTATGGAAAAGGATAAAGACCCCGCATTTGAGTTTAACAAAAATTATGTTTCACCATTTCAACAGAACCCTTATACTTTTGACATTTTGGTTTCAATGACTTCTAGTGTAGTCGGTAAGTTCAAGTAATAGGACTTTCCCTTACCACTGCGAAGTCTGAATTTGACATTCTTACAATACTACTTGATGATGCAATAAATTGGTGGGGTTGGTCTCTAGGTCGACTGCGAGCTGCTCTGATTGTCTGAGAGGTAAAGAGGGGTGAGGGACACTGGTGTGATGCCTGCCAAGGGTACTCCGATGCCAAAGTTAGGTCTCTGTAGATATTTCAACAAAGTTTTGGTTAGGGTTTATATTTGCGTACCTCGTTGGAGAAGATGAGTTTCCTTTTCTATCTGGGTAGACCTTCTGGTAGCCTCAGGAGGACGTTGCTTATATAGAGATAGTAGGAGATGGTTGTCTCTCCATGTGACAACGTGACATTGGAGGGCCAGACTGGTGGTAGGATAAATTGGTTGATAAATTGGTTGAGTTGCATGACCTGACTTTGCGAGCACTCTGGATTACCATGTCAAGGAGATGGAGACTTATTGATGTATATAAGGACGGATCCAGAATTTTTGTTTAGTAGGGGCAAAACTTACATAGAATCTTACACAAATTATTTATTTCTTTAATAAATAAAGAGAAGTATATTAAAGATGTCAAAAAAGGAGGTGTCACCTCTGTACAACGTCTCCACAATTGCCACACAACCTTATAATTTTAATATTAGAATAGAGTGTTGAGATTGTACTATTTATTTAACCAAATAAAAAGGGGTTAATGAAATTCAGTTAGAACAAATGTAGGTATAATTAGATTTAGTGGCATCAAATTTAGGTGTCAAAAATTCAGTGAAGCCATCCGTTATATTTACAACCTAGGGTCAAGTAGATACAAACAAATAAATTTAAAAAATAGCAAAAGTTATCAAGTTTAGTGGGACTCGTCTCTTACTGGGTCCGCCCATGCCTGTATAGCTTGGTTAGGTAGGCATGGACATGCTAGTTTGGTGATGAGTCTGAAATTACAAGCATATAAGTGCAGCATTAAAACTAGGGAATAAGTTAACATCCGTTGGGATTGACGAGAATGACCCTTCCAATTACCCAAAACAATTAAAATGAGGGTTGGAAATCTTGCTTAAGCCTTAAGGTATGAAACATTTTATGCATGGCATGATATCCATGATCTTTGAGAAGTATTAAAGGTGACAAATGAATGGGTTTGGACTGATTTAAATAGGTTGAGGGTTAAATATGATGAACTCAAACCCACTCATTTAGTACGCGGCTTGAATATTGGTGGGTTGGTATTGAGTTAATACAAACTTATGGACCCAAATTTGACCGGTTTTGATAGAGTTGGCCACTCTGAAACTTTTTACCTTGGGTCAAGATGTTTTGACCCAACTTGGATAGTTGACCCAGGCCATTAACTATAGTATCTTTCTTTTTGACCAAATTGCCCCTTAATGCGTTTTTTTTTTTTTTGTTCCCTTTTTTATCTTTAGCTGTTTGTTTGCGTTTGGATAAGATTTTTTTTCTCTCTTTTTCAAATGCATTTTCTTTCATTTTATTTTTCACTTTGGACAATATGGGCCCACCAAATGACCCGACTTGTTGATTTGATCCGATCCATTAAAATTTTTTTTTTTGGGTGAACCCATCTCATTATGGCCAATCCGATCAAATTACTCGACCCATTTTCGTTGTTTTGGCTGACGTGATTAGTGTACTCAAACCCGGTCCGAATTCAAAGGCAGCTTGTAAAGTTCTATAATTTTGGACCTATAAATATATAAAGTGAAGAGAGTGAGGTTTGAACTCATGACCTCACAGTTTGAACACCATCCCCTACCAACAATGTTACAATATGGTTCCTATTAAATTGTTTTCCAATACCTATATATATATAAATTATAGCAGGTCCTTTGAACATTTTTTTTTTTTTTTTTACAAGAATGGTTTAGATAAATCTTTTAACCATATGTGACAACATTGGAAAGTATTAATATATATATGAATAAGTACTAATATATATAAATAGTTTGATATACATATAATACATATATCACTTTTTAAACTAATTTCTATTGTTCTTGTTAGGACTAAGAACTTTATCTCAGCAAAGTATTATGATATAAAAATTGTAAGATTCAGATTTCACATTCACAATCAATAACAAATAAAAAATAGTGTCAAAAAAATAAAATGAAAGATTCTAATTTTTTTTTTAGTTGGCTAGGTTAAAAAGTGAGAAGAAATTAAAGTAGTGGTGGTCAATAAAATCTATTTATTTACTCAGTTATTTATAAAAAAATAATAATTTTGAGTAATTTCAATTTCCTTCGCAAATCGAATATCCAAACATAGAGTGACACTATATTTGAATCTTAAATTTAAGAAGAAAAGGAAAATGAATTGAAAAAATTGGCCTCAAAGTGCAAAGAAATCAAACAAACAAAATATAATGAATTTATATGTTATATAAAACATTTCCTATTTGTTCCTACAAGTAGGTTAAGTGGCCATTGCAATGAGTAGGGCTTTTAGTGGTTGCTTCGAGTAAGAGTCTTCATAACATGCAAAGTTGGGCAGTTTATGACTTTTTTCACAAGTAGGTTAGTTGGCCTAGTGGTCAACACTTGGAATCTGGTGGTTTGTATCATCCAAGATTATTAGGTGTGAAACCTTTTAGGTGCTATCAATTTCTTAAGGACACTCTCAGGGTTTTTAACCAGGTAATTACTCAATTTGTATGTGATAAGGGTACAACACAGGTCACGGAATTAGTCGAGGTATACATAATCTGGCCTGAACACTCAGTCATAAAAAAAAAAAAAAAGGTAACTTAACTGTTTCGGCGGGTCTAAAAGGGTTACAAGAGGGTAAATTTGGGCAGGTTGACAGTTTCGAGCTGGAGTTGTGATCACTCTAAAATATTGCAATTGATATTCACCAGTGTGCGATTGTGATGCAGTAATAACTTGGTGAAGTCCAAGATCGATCCACAGGGACTAAGATGAGTCAACCTCCTAAACAAAAACAATGATTCTTCTGCAAAAAAACTAATAAACTTACCAAAGTGAAGTGAAAGTAAACCAAAAATTGATGAGTTAAGAGATAAGTATTAACTAAAATAGCAATAAAAACAAAACTTGTGATTGATGAATGAAAAACTTGAAGTCAATTGATCTAGATGTCAATGTCCATAATGTTTCATTAAGATTCCTTTTTATAACTCAAACCATTGGTTTTTTCATAAGCTTTTGATGAAGATGAAACTTTAAAACCCAAACCTTTGATTCTCGAACCTTATTTCAAAGTATCTTGCTTCAAGTATTCATACTATAATCCCAAAACCTAGTTTGTGTATTACAACTTAAGAACATAGTAAAAAACCTCTTGCTTTCAATAGATCAAGATTATAGAGAATCAACAACTTTCAATTTAACAAAAGATTTAAACATTTAAAACTATAGAATCTCAATGATTCACCAAGGTTACAGCAAGCATCTATCACAATTGAATCCTAAGATTAGGTTTAGTGAAACATCACTATGAAGAATATGTTTGAATTCACGATTGGAATTGTTGATAAATTCATAAAAATTGAAAGAAAACCTTTACAAGCCTTCAAGAATCTCCAAAATCTCCTTCAAAGTACTCCAAAAAAATGAACTCCCCTCCTTTGGGGATAATTACAAGTATTTATATTGCTAATTTAGAGTTCTACACCAAAAAGGAAACAACAAAGTTTGAAGCTGGGCTGGATCATCGTCCGAGTGACCAAAATAGTGTAATTTTTATTATTCGAACAATGAGATCTAAAATTCTAGAAAATCTTCATTGGTAGTCCAAATAGCGTCCAGACAACCAGTGCAGGTCTGTAACAATTCTTTGAATCTCTAGTCATCGTCTGAACAGCGTCTGGACAGTGGCTTTAGTTGTCAACTTTTGCAAGCTTTTCCCTCTGCTACAACTAACGTCCGAATGGTGTCCGAATGACTGCAACAGTGATCTATGCCTTCAGCATCCTTTTTAGCTCCATTTTCTATAGAAATCAACATATACTTAATTAGTACTAGAATATAACTAAAGAGGTATTTACAATCCTAAACTATAGGTAACAAAGCACAAGTTAAAGTTTTATAATTGCACTTTTAGAGTGCAATGACACCCTTAACTAGCTTTTTTGCTAGTCCCCAACAAAACTTCTAATGAACTACTAGATGAATACAGTATAGATTCTCTTCTTCCGTCAAAGTTTCGGATGCATTTAGCGTATGTACCGAGCCTTTAAATTCCTAGGTTACACCTAGTAGATGAGTATAGTCTCGTGAGGGTTTAAAGTGATGACACCCATAAACATTCTTTGCATGGCTGTGTTTTCGAGAGTAAATAGTAAATAGCATCATTTGAAAGCAACAAGTAATAAACCCCACCTATCTCTCGAGTACCAATATTGAAATACAACAATGGACATATTTCTAGAATCAGTTGTGTGCCCTGTTAGTTATCATAAACAAAGACACTAAGATTTCAATTCAATGTAGTTTAAAAAATTGTATCATGCCGCTTTGACTCAAAACCTCACTTGGACATCACTCCCAAAGATTGAGACTCATAGGGTTCCACATAAATTGTACATTTAAAGAGTAAATGTAGTGATCAAACAACACAACTTTTAAATTGAAGAACGCACATGAAATAATGAAATTGAATTGGCATAGCTTTATGAAAGATAGTTAACTACAATAAATCTCCAAAGCATAGATACATGAACGTAAAAACGCAATCACCCAAGACTATACATAGGTCACTAAGGACTTGTTCGGGTTGAAACTTGGCCAAAAGAGAAAGGGCTAGTCAAAACTAAGCTTCGGAATGTTATCTTTAAGTCGCACGAGTTCATCACTTTAATTAGAATACCCAAAACTTTCCCCAATTCATCATTCTTTTTTCCTTCACTTCCATATTTCTTCATCTTTTTCATCCTTTTCCTCTTTTCTCTTGTTTCACAATTCCTATGAAAAGTATATGTTCCCAAGATGAACAACTTTTTATTTACTATTGACTCATCCCAATATCACATGCATTTCTTTTTTTATTTCCCTGTATATACACCTCATCTACCCAATTAGTGATCAAGAAGTAAATAATAACACATTCTAGCTCAAATGGGTTTTCAAGATAGTGCATTATGAACAATTCGGTGGCTCAAAAATCAAAGATGGCCTTAGCTCATTCCTAAGACTGTACAGTCTCGTGTTCATGATAAGAGTTTGAATGTATCCATATTTCTTACAACTCAAGCAATCAAATCAAAACCAAAGAAATAGAGCTACTAAACAAATACAAGAAAAGAAATATAAAGAGTAAGCATAGAACACTCTAAGCAAAATAAGGCCCTACCCTCTCAAGGTAAAGTCACCACTGTCAAGAGACACAATATCCAAACTCCAAATAATTAAAATACTAAGTTATCTATGCATATTCAACATCCAGGTCATTTGAATCAATTCTCAATACGTCCCAAACCTATATAAAAATTTAGCACATCCAAGAAATCAATGAAGGTTATTACCTGTCAATTCACAACTTACTATTTACAATTATCGATGTTAACCCAACACATTCTTTATATGAATAAGCAATTAAAATCAAAATGTGCGAATCACAGACCATATACTAGTATACCTGTCAAGTTTACCTACTCGAAGCTGTGTCGATATTGAAATTCCAGGATAAACCTGAGATAGATATGAATACCAGAAAAAAAGAGCAAAGAAGCCCTCACATCTATATAAAATTAAACCAACAATAAAAGCACAAATATCCACAACCTAATGCTTTAGCCTGCCATAATGTGACTAACAATCTGAGCCATTAAACACAAATGTATCCAAATATCCAAAATTCCATAATTAATCATCTATCAATGATAAACAAATAAACTAAGCAGTGTTTTAGATCACTAATAAAAATGACAAGCACAATGAAATACAAAACGATCTAAACTCTAGCTCCACCATCTACTCATCATTTATAGCATCATCATCGTCGTCGTTGTCATCCTCGTCATCATCCTTCTTCTGTCCTGACACGTGCTCAAGGATCTCCTCCATCAATGCTGACTGACTATGCATGATAGTCAACTGGTCCTTTTGAACTGTCTCCACCCTTGTCTTCCTCAACCATACCTGCCTAAAACTCCCTGCACTCCTTTACATAAGCCTCCCACACCTCTTTCGACAATGAAAACTCCCCTTTCGGAGCCGTTTGCCTAGTATACTACCCCTTAGACTGAGAAATAGTCCTAAAGGTGATTTTACTCTTGGATTTTTCTTAGATGGCATTATTAGGGATTTTAACTTTGGATACCCAGAATAACCTAGTCAAAAGGCAACCATGTGGGATATTGACCAGAGGTGATGGGTTAGTGTATAGGGTGTACAGGTGCATTAACATATAACGAGGCAAATCAATGATTAGGCCTGTCCCAATACCCACAACAATTGAGCTCGAATCAATGAAATCTCGGCTAAACGGGACAATGGTAAGAGGTTGTGACAGGACAAGAAAAACATGGGCAAGTATCTCTCATTCAAAAGCTTCTTCTTGGTTTGGGTCTCGGTACTCTAAGTTTAAGCACCTTATTACAAACAGTCTCAATTGCCTACGGTCCAAGCCTTGGCCAAGAGAACTGAGCATTCTCTATTCTTAAGATGCCATAATGTTGGACAAAGGTGTTCGGAGTGAGAACTACTGGGGTCCCTCTAACCCAAGACTCCAAACGCTCTTGACCTGGGGTATCTTTGGCCTTATGAATGTTGTCCATGAATTCCCTACACAAGGTAATGATAGCCACCCCCAAGTATTTGGCAAACTTCCCCTAACCCCTTCTCTCAATCTCCCCAACCTAATTAAAGGGTGGTCCTCTGAAACTCTCGGTCAATAGGTCGCTCAACAGCCACCCCTTGTTTTATAAAGACCATTTGGTAGAATTGCTCAGCCTGGAAGGTTTTGAAATGGGTTTGGTTAAAGGTTTGGGACTAAGTTTGGGTTGCAATAACCGCCAAGTGATGGGTTCTAACCTCTAATGGGGTAAGCATATGGCTAGATTCCTGTGGTGGGGTGGCACTCGAAGTTGGTGCCACTTTAGTGACACCCTTGGAAGTTTTAGTGACCTTTTTTGGTTTCATGATTGTTCAACTTCCTAGAATCCACCCAACTTCAAAATTCAACAAATTCTGGCAAGCAGGCGATCCCACTTCGCAAATCACCACCCTCTTCATCATTCACCCCAACAACACAAAAACAAAGAAATAACCACAATGAATAGTGTAAAAGCAAAGTCAATTGGTAAAAAAATGAAGAATGTGATGAGAGGTTGACAAATACCTAGTTCTAGAATAAGAAACTAGCAAGAATCACCCACAAACACGTAGAAGATGATGATCCCCCACTTTCTCTCTCTATAATTTGCTCTTTCTCTCTCTCTCTAGAAGTTCAAAGTTAAAAAGCGGGGAAATGAAAAGAAATGGTTTGGCAGCAGTTTAAGTGCCTAGGGCTTAGTCGTCTGGACCACACTTTCAGTGCATTTTTTATCGTTCAGACAATGGTCTCACTCAGCGCGTGTTTGACTTGGCTACCGCTTTGACTAGGGTAGATGTTCGGACGACGATTTCCATGTATTTTTGGTCGTCTGAACGTTGAATGGATTTTTTGGGAATCTCAAGGGTTATCCAAACGGCATTTGAATGACAAGTTCAAAACTTCAAAGGCCATACTTTTGCTCTGCATTGAACGTTTGAAAAGCGTCTGAACAACTAGTGGAGAGTACCTAAAATTTAAAAAAAATTTATAATTTTTCAGTTACATGAGTATAATGAACCACTCCTCCTTCCCCCCCCCCCCCCCCCCCCCCCCAACCCCAATCCCAACTTGAAATATGCAATAACCCTAGTGCACTAAGATTGAGACACCATTAAAGCATGAATGCTATGAGAGATTAAGGATCCAAAATAACAGTAACAGTATAAAATATCGAGAACACAAACCAAAAAGTATAACTCCAAATCACAAAGTGAAAATCTCAAAAAACAAAGATCAGAAAAGAAAAAACTGGTTCCCAATGCATTAGAGACATAGGAAATAACTAACAGTCTAGTATAAGCTGGAGCATGAGTCTTCAGCAAAGCGATCTCAACCTTCAAATCTTGGATTTGAGAGTGCATGTCCTCAAGAGATAAAGACGGGGTGGCAGCTACCGATGGAGTACTCAACAATGAAGGTCACTTAAAAAAAATATCCAACCCAGATATCGGTCTGCCAGAGTACTGAATCGTGTTTGAAGGTATAGTAGGAACTCAAGTGGCTTTCATAAAATGATAGATTAGCAAACCAAATGGCAAAGGGTCATAAGAGGAATGAGATACGACAGTGACCTTCAAAATAAGGTCCAAAAGGTCTATAGCTGATTACACTCTAAAAGTATAATCATAAACCCTTAAATTGCACAGTGTCAGATTTATATTGTAGTTAATTATCTTGTTTTAGTTCAATAATGGTTTTATTGTGTATTTTTGTCTATTTTGTAGGTTTTGGAGTGAAAACAGCAAATAAGAGCCAAAATTCCAGAAGACCGTTCAAACGATGCATTCGGACGGTACAACGAATGGTGGAGTTCCAGAGTCGAGTTTTTCCATCGAAGCCAATCTAGAGTCATGATTTTGCATCTAAAGAGCATCGGAAGATTGTTCGGACGGTAGAACAACCGTTCGGACGGTAAAATAAGCGTCCAAACGCACCGTCCGAACGCACTTCGGACTCGCGTCGGACGATAAGCACAGATTTGCCCTAAAACCAGCAGTTCGAAGGAAAGAAAAGATATAGAGAGTTAGGGTTAGATTTGGAGTAAGGAGGCGGTGGGAGAGCTCCTCCAAGGTAGGTTTTTTTTCCATTTTTTCTTTATTTTTAGCTTAGATCTAGCTTTGTAATGGTAATATAGGAGTAGAACTTGTAATTTTCTTTATTGTAATGTAATTTTCTTACATTTTCTTGTAATCTTCTTGTACCCAAACTCTCTTTAATTTCTAGTGATTTGTTAGCTTAAATCTTTACATGCTTTATTTACATTTTTCATTCTTGTATTATGAGTTTAATTAGCTAGTTTTTAAATTGGGTTTAAATGTGAAAATCACCAAAATAATCCAAGGAATTCATTGGAGGTATTTCATGAATTAATTGCCATATTTTCCTAGAATTTGAATTTCTAGTAATTAGAGGTGGAATTTTAGAAAACCGAGATTATTGACTAAGTTTGGGAATTTTGATCACCCAAATCGATGGTATTAATTTAGGACTCTTGACTAGAAAAATACTCCACAATTGCTAGAAAATTCATTCCCAACAATTAATTGAAGATGCCTTAGAAAACCTAGGTTATTGACTATGTTTGACTAACCAATGCACAAACCGCAAATTTGGTATTGACTAAGTTGAATCGATGGTATTAACCTTTGATTTCCCATTGAACATGTCTCGAATTTCACTTACTTGAGAATTATCGGTCTTCAAAGCTAAATCCTCTAAATCAAGTACACTTAAATGTTACGTTTGATTTGAGTTATAAACCCCATTGGAAACCTTGGATGAAATTGAGTGATTAGATCATTTGAGCCCAATCCCCTTTTAATAGCTTTAATTCTATTTTCACATTGCTTTAATTTAATTGTCTAGTGTTATTGTTTTTATTTTCATTGCAATAGGTTAGTAATTCAAAACCATCATAAAAAATCCAAAACATTTTCGGTCCTTTTATTTTTCTTTTTATTTTAGTTCCAATTCACCTCTTTAATTGCAAGTCGACCCTTAGTTAGATTAGTGCGAGTTGAGTGCTAGAGTTAATATTTGGCTAGGTCTCTTGGGAGAGAATGATACCGGATCTTCCGGTTTATACTTCATCGCGACCCCTGTACTCTTGCGGGGTACTAACTCCATTTGTAGGAATACCGCATTTGCGGGTGAGTCAATAACATATCCTTTACCAATAGTGTATAACCACAAGCAATAAGACCGGGTCACTATAGTGCTAGAGCTCATCTCAGGAATGATATTGGTGGCAATAATCGAGTTTAGTATTTAGTATTTCCGTTTTAAAGATGCTACCAAAATTGTGAACTGATGCCAAGGGACATGGGTGGTCCAAAGCTCAGTAAGGAGTTCCTCACTGGTAGGTGGACATCAAGGGAAAGGTAGATAATCAGGCTGGCGGATGGGTGGCAGCTGGAGGAGTTGGTAGACATCCTCTTTGGAGATGGTTATTGAGCATCCCCTCATAATAGAGGATAAGTTGAGGATAAGGGGTATGAGTTAAATAAGCATAAAATTCACGAACCATGTCAACATTAACATACCACTCTCGCCGGAGCACATGAAACCACCCACTATGGATGAAATCGGATTTCAATAGGCTGTTAGCAAATTATGATAAATACATGCGATGCTCAATGAGGACTTGGCAGCCATTGAAATTAGCCATGTACATCTCCTTCTCCTTCAAATTTTCAAAATGCTCAATCTCCTTTCTGCTTCGTTTATGGCTCCTTTTGGATAACATGGATCCAAGAGGTGCTAGTAAACTTGTGAGAAAAAATACTAAGGGAACCAGACAAGGAAAAACCTAAAAGAGAAAAACAAACAAACAAAACGAACTCAAAAAGAAAATAAAGAAAAATGAAATGAGTGGGTAAACAATGGAAAAATAAAATAAAAATAAAATACAAGGACTAAAACCCACTATCTAGAATCAAATTAAGGATCAAAAGGTGGCAGATCTTCAAGATTCACACTTCTATCTCACCCACCAAATTCTTAATGTAGGGCTTTACTTTTTGCCTATTGACTTTGAATCGTGCACTAGAGACTAGATTCTCTATTTTAATTGCCTCATGCATTAAGACTTCAGTCACCACATATGGTCATGCCCATTTACTTTTAAGTTTATCCGGAAAAAGTGTAACCGGGCATTGTATAAGAGGACTTTTTGACCAACAGTGAATGATTTCCTAAAAATATGTTGATCATGAATGGCTTTCATTTTAGCTTTTGAGATTTTGGCATTCTCGTAAGCGTTATTCCGTAGCTCTTCAAGCTCGGTGAGTTGGAGTTTCCTAGCAAGGCCGACATCATCTAAATTCTCATTGAATTGGCGTATGGCTTAATAAGCTTTGTGTTTGATCTTTATCAGAAGGTGGCATGTATTTTCATATACAAGCTTGTAGGGCAACACACCTAGTGTTGTTTTGAATGTAGTTTTATATGTGCATAATGCGTCTACTAAACTTAAGGACCAATTCTTTCGGTTTAGGTTGACTGTCTTTTCTAAAATGGGTTTGATCTCTCTATTGGCTGGTTCCACTTGGCCACTAGTTTGAGGGTGGTAAGATGTTCCCACCTTATGTACAACCCCATATTTACGCATTAACAATCCTACAGGTTGGTTGCAGAAGTGTGTGCCACCATCATTGATGATGGCATGTGTGATTACTCTTAGAAATAGTAATCTTTTGGCTTAAATTGTTATTTGATTAGCTGAATTCTAGTGTTAATTTAGTATTATAACTCCCAAAATGCATTGAAACTCCTTTTGTGCACTTTTTACAGGAATTGGAGCTTAAACTAAGGCAAATGGGCAATCTTGAGGATGACCGATCGATCGCCCGATCGATCGCCCGATCGAACGGTCCACGGAACGTTCAATCGGCCGATCGATCGGTGATGCTCTGTTCGACCTTCTGCAACAAACTTCAGAGAGGGCGTTTTTCCGATCGATCGGGCGTTCGATCGGTGACGTCGGAATTCCCTCAATAGACTACACAGAAGCAAACTTCAGAGGGGTCAGTTTTGCGATCGATCGGGCGTTCGATCGCCTGGACCGTTTGGTCGGCCGATCGATCGGTCGTACACCGATCGATCGGTGTGTACAGACTCTGTTTTTCTGCAGAGTATAAAAGCTTTTGTTCGAGACAAAAAGAGAGATAGGTCATTTTCTGCAGAATCTGGACGGGAAGGAAGCTCCAAAAAGTGGATTTTTGTTATCTTGTAAGGTTTTTAGTTAGATATACTCTTTATGCTTTGTATTTAATGTCATTTATTGCTTTTGGATCATTGTAAGTAAATGTTTGATATATATATGATGTGAATGATTTTCTACCTTTTCTAGCAACTTTCCATCATTTTCTTGGCACTTTCCCTCATTTTCTTAGCAACCAAACACTAGTTCTTTATAGTTTAATGGTAGATTTGGCTTATTTTATGCTCTTTGACATGGATTCTAGTAGCTAAATACCTCTTGGATGTGGTTGTGAAGATCCACCAAGGATCTTCAAAGGGTTGAAAATGGGTTGTATGAACTTTAAAGTCATATCCTCAAAATTATATGGTTTCATTTGATTTAGCATGAGATTCAGTAGAAAAACTTAGATTCATAACCCTTTGGCAATATTTATGCACAAATCAATGTTTGGTATAGGTATTGCACATGTTTAAGGTTTGATTCTAGGGTACCAATTATAGATTCCCTCTTTATGCTCAATCAAACAAAACCCACATTTTTTATAGTCGATATTTTCCGAATCAAGAATCCAAGGTGTGATTCTTGATTTGAGTTATAAACCTCTCATTGGAAACCCTTGTTGTGAATTGGTGGATCAAAACAACCATGTCCAAGCTTTTCTCCTTAATTACATAAAACTAGCTTTTGTTGTCTTTATTAGTCACTAAATTATTGCATGACGCATAAAACCACCATCATCTCAAAACCAACATATTTTCGGTCTCTTTTATGTTAAGAAAAGATAAGAATTTTCATTTGCAATCCATTAAGATAAGTACCCGTGCTAGTTGAGCTTTGTTGCTATATTTGCAGAATTTCCTTGGGAGAGAACGACACCGGATCCTCCGGTTTTACTACAAGCGCGACCTCCGTACCCTTGCGGAGTGACTCCAATTGAAGCACATCTGGAGGCGTGTCAATGTGGCATGCCAAAATGAGCAAAAATGTATTCTTTGAGAAACTTGACTACCACTCGATGATCATTGATTTGGGAAGCTATAGTCTCGACCCACTTGGAAACATAATCTATGGCCACAAGTATATAGTGATAGCCAAATGAACTCGGGAAGGGTCCTATAAAGTCTATACCCCAATAATCGAATACTTCTAAGATAATAATGGGGTTCAGGGGCATCATGTTTTGCCTCGAAAGACTGCCTAACCTTTGACACCGATTCACATGACATGCAAAATATGTGAATATCACGAAACATAGTGGGCCAATACAACCTGCATTACAAGATTTTTACAACAGTCTTTTTGGAACTAAAGTGCCCACTGCATACCTGTGAATGACAAAACTCCATAATACTCCTAAATTCATCATTAGGGATGTATTTACGAATGACCTAATCAGGGCAATATTTAAACAAATATGGCTCATCCCAAGAAAAAATTCTCACGTTCCTTAAAAACTTATTTCTATCTAGATTGGACCAACATGCAGGAATCTGGCCTATAGCTAAAAAGTTAGCTATATCAACATACCAAGGAATGGTAGTTTGAGGAAGAGAGTGCATATGCACAAATGTTCATCTAAAAAGTGTTAATTAATAGGGAGTGACTCATGGACTTCCCCATAAGTAGGGAGTCAAGAAAAATGATCAGTAATAACATTTTCAACTCCCTTTTTGTATCTGATCTCAATGTGAAACTCTTAAAGTAAGAGAATCCATTAGATCAGGCGTAGCTTTGCATCAATTTTAGTTAACAAATATTTGAGTGCAGCATAATCTGTGTATATGATAACCAAAGATCCTACTAGATATGAATGAAATTTGTCTTATGCAAAGACTACGGCAAGGAGCTCCTTTTCTGTGGTGGTATAGTTTGTCTAGGCAACATTAAGGATTTTATTAGCATAATGAATCACATGTGGTTTCTTACCAACCTGCTGTCCTAACACTGCCCCAATAGCATGATCATTGGCGTCACACATTAATTCAAAAGGTAATGACCAATCTGGAGATTGTATGATAAGGCAGTTGTCAATTTTTCATTAAGTGTGTCAAACACTTCTTGACATTCAGATGTCCATTGAAACTAAACATCTTGCAATAATAAATGACAGAGGGGCAAGAGATTGAACTAAACCCTTCAATGAATCACCAATAAAAACCAGTATGCCCAAGGAAAGATCTAATATCTTTGACTATTCTAGGGATTGGGAGTTTCTGAATGAGTTCAACTTTAGCCTTGTCTATCTCAATCCCTTTGTGGGATACGATGTGTCCTAACACTATACCTTGCGTCACCATAAAGTGACACTTCTTCCAATTAAGGACTAAGCGGCTCTCGTCACACCTTTCTAACACTTTCTCTAAGTGCTCTAGACAACTATCAAAAGTATCTCCGTAGACTAAAAAATCATCCATAAAAACTTTCAAATACCTTTCTACCATATCACTAAACAAGCTTATCATGCACCTCTGAAAGGTGGCCAGTGTGCATTCGCTTATATGCATAAGTTCCAAATAGACAAGTGAAAGTGGTTTTAGCCTGATCCTCCAAGGTAATCTCAATTTGATTGTACCCTGAGTAGCCATCGAGAAAATAATAAAAAGCTTGCCCAACCACTCGTTCAAGGACTTAGTCCAGGAACGAGAGTGGGAAGTGATCTTTCCTAGTTACAATATTAAGGTGTTGGTAATCAATACACATATGCCACCCCATTTGGATTGTAGTGGGTATCAACTCATTCTTTTCATTAGTGACTACTGTGACACTTGATTTTTTTGGAACCACTTGCATTAGACTAACCCACTTGGAGCAAGAGATGGGGTATATAATACCCGCATCAAGAAGCTTTAGCACTTCTCTTCTAACAACTTCTTTCATGTTTGGGTTGAAACATCTTTGTGTTTGCTACACTGGCTTAGCTTTTTCTATTAGATAGATGCAATGAGTACAAACTAGGGAGCTAATGTCAATGCAAATTTGCTATGGTCCACCCTATGGCTTTTCTATATTTTACTAGCACTCTCAAAAGACTTTGCTCTTGGTAGTTAAACAGACTTGACGAGATCACGACAGGATAAGCCTCCCCTGCCTAGAGGAATGCATAATTTAAGGTGGGTGGTAATGGTTTCCAATCGGGTGTTGGAGGCTTAAGCTCAGATAGCTCAGGTTGAATGGGACTGATGGCAAGAGGTTCAAAAGTCAGGGTCCACTGACCCACAACATGAACATCTATGACTTCTAAACCTTTAATAGGACAACTCTCTAATTCTTTCCCTCCACTTACTAACTCTAATCCCTCGCTAAACATCAGCACTTTTCCTAGCGTATTGTCAACAAGTTATGTATTAAGATATTCTTGCACTACTATGTCAATAAGGTTTACTTCCCTGATATCTTCAACTTCTCCCGGTTGTTAATTTATATTGAAAATGTTTAACTTGGCAGTCATATTACCAAAGGAAAGTTTTAGAACCCCATTTCTATAATTGATCAAAGCATTAGATGTAGCAAGAAAGGGTCTTTCTAAAATGACTAGGATGGAAGTATTGGTGCTAGAGCTCATAATAGGTTGAGTGTTCATCACAACGAAATCAACTAGAAAGTAGAACTTATTGACTTGGATAAACACATCCTCTACCATACCCCTAGGAACCCGAATAGATCTATCAGCTAGCTGAAGGGTGATTCTGGTGGGGTAGAGTTTGCCCAACCCTAATTGCTGATAAATTGAATAAGGAAGCAAGTGTGAACTCGCTCCCAAGTCCAGTAGAGCTTGATCTATACGATGGTTTTCTATGGCATATGAAATCGTGGGGCATCTCAGATCCTTGTATTTTGGTGGGGGGTGTTGGATTGCAAAATTTCACTTGCTTGATTGGCTAAGAAGGATGTTTCTTTCACATGCAGTTTCATCTTAACAGTAAAACTTGGCATAAGAAGGAATTTGCTTATAGCATCAACAAGAGATATATTGACCTTCACCTGCTTGAACACCTTATAGATATCAGAGTTGTGAAGTTCATGTTTAGGTTTGGTTAACCTATGAGGGAAAGCAGCATACTTCAACACTCTTTGGTCAACATCTCTAGACACACTAACTGGGTTTACAACTGATTCATCCACCTTGTATGCTTTTTCTATCTCAACTCTTTCTTTCTTAATCTCTTCACTCTCTAGCATTACTGGTTCTGTCTAAACTTTTTCTTTCCCTTTTTCAGACCTCTCAGGCTTCACATCCCTAGGTGGTACAGTTTTATCTATGATTTTTTTCACTCCTAAGAGTTGTGATAAACTGGACTTGCTCATGACTCAACGAGGTGTTGTTTATGGGCTCAGTAGTGGTTACACTTCGCACAGTTGGGTTCAGTTGAGGTTGAGTGGGGAATCTCCCAGCTACTTGCTGGGTTAAAGCCTGTGTCACTAAAGACATTTGCTTTTGCAAGTCCTCAAGCATACAAGTGTTTTGTTTAAAGAGTTTGTTATACTTATCAGCCCTGTTGTTTATTACCCTCATGTCATTGGTCAATTGCAAAACATTATCTTCAAAAGGTCTTTTATGAGGTGGTTAATATGGCCTTTGTTGGTGTTAGAGAGGTTATGCTTGGAATGGTTGAATGTTTTGATACCCTCCTTGAAATGGTTGAGGATTTGACTGACTCTCATTTTTCCACCTAAAATTTAGGTGGTTTCGCCATCTCGGGTTATACATATTGGAGTAAGAATTTTCTTCACTTGCTTGACCACTTACACCCCCCGGAACCGGCCAACTGTGTTTGCTTGGCCATACAATGCCTCTTGTATGCCCAGTATGACTAGACATGACGCAATATCATGCTCCGATGTATCACAAACTCGACATAACGACAGTGGTTCAACCTCTACTACGTGGATCTTAGAAGTTTCTAAAGCCTTTAACTTACACGAAAGTGATGTAACTCTAGCTTGTAGGTTTTCAACTTCCCCATGTTGATGTTTACCCCCTATTTGTGGTATAGGTCTATTGGTGGGATTTTGAGTTCCTGTGATGGCCCAATCTCTAGCCAAGTTAGCTAGATAATCAAAATAATTGTAAGCTTTGGTGGGGCTTTTATCAGAGTACGTGCTTGCGCACATAGACTCTACAAACATCTTCAATTGAGGAGTCAATGAAGAATAAAAAGTACTTATGACCAACCAATCATCAAAACCGTGATAGGGGCCAATATGTAACAATTCTTTAAACCTCTCCCAAAATTGGAAGAATGTCTCTCCATTCTCTAGAGCAAATTGTGAAATGGCACGACGTATCGCTTCAGTCCAAATTTCAAGGAAAATTTTTTTTTAAAATTCCCCTTGTAATGTGTTCCAAGAATGGATGGATATAAGTCTCAATGAATTGAACCATATCTTGACCTTATCTTTAAAAGGGAAAGGAAACAGTTTTAAAAGTAAAACTTTCTTAGAACACAAGTTATCTTAAAATATTGAGCATGCATCCTCAAAATCCTTATTGACAATGTATGGTCTCTTCGAGTCTAAACCATAGAAAGTGGGTAAAGCTTGTAATATTCTTGGATTAATATTCATTGAAGCTTGGTGTGTGGGGAGTACTATGTATGATGTAAGTGTTTGCCTTGCAGGATTCATAAATTTGGATCGGAGCTCTTACGTCTCCTAAGTTATTTGTAATATCTCGAACCTCTATTTATTTAAATTAATGTGAATTTCTAGTGTTTGCATGGTTTAATGTTAGTTATTATATCATTTGGGTAAAAAATGACTAATAAGAGTTTATGTTGTAACTTAAGCCCATGGAGTGAGACACATGGGATTATTCCCATGTGTATCATCCTTATATACAAATATACACACACACACACCCACACACACACTCACATAACTGGTTGAGAGAGAGAAGAGAGGGAGAAGAGGATGAGAAAAAGAGTAAAGGGAAGATTGAAGGAGGAGGAAGCTTGGTGAGTTTCCACGTAAGCCAAGGAAAGCCATTGAAGTACTTGGGCAAGCTTAAAGATAGGTAAGACTCTATTTCTGTCTACAAATTGTATATGTGTGTGTATTTATCTTGGTGGGTTGTGATGTTGGGTTGTTCGAGGCGACTTCTTTGAGTCCCAAATTGATTGAATCTCGAGCATCGTAAGCCCCATTAAAATATTTAAGAGTTTGGGATTGAAATTTTCAATTTATGCATGTTAGGACTTGGGTTCCCAAAACCCTAGATCCCTTTATTTTGACCATTTTTTTCTCTCCATTTTGAGTTATTGTGATGTTTTTTAGTTCACTTTTAAGTCCTTGGAAAGTTAGAAAGGTTTTGTTGCATTTGGATATGGTTTAGAGGGTTTGGAGTTCAAATTTCTGCTACTGCGCAACAGGGGGTTCGAACGCCTGATATGGCATTCGAACGGCAAGAGGAAGGAGGACCGGTTTTGCCTTGGCGTTTGAATGGCCCAAGTGTTCGAACAGCTCATGGGCAAGAACCCCAATTTTGGCCTGGCACTTAAATGGACCATTTGGGTGTTCGAACGACCTGAGAATTGTTTTCTGGGTTGGCCATTTTGGGCCTAGGTGTTCGAATGGCCCGTTTGGGCGTTCGAACAGTTTGACTGTTTTGGCACCTTTTTGCTAATTGAGCATAACTTGCTCCAAAAAACTCGGTTTTATGCATCGTTTAAAGCATTAGATAGTAGACTCATAGACCTTTTCATTCATGTAAAGTTTGCATCCTAATTCCTTACGAATTGTGAGATAGTGCAGTTTAAATTCGACCTAAAATTATGCCAAAAACCTTGTTTTTCAAAATGTTAGCTCGTTTTTCATAGGACCTAACTTCTTCATCCGAAATGTGTTTTTGGCCTATGACCTATCAAATTGAAGGCCTTTAAGTCTATTTTCTAATGGAACTAGCTTAGAGTGTGAACTCATCCTTGAGAGGTGGTTGGGAAGCGATGAAAGAGTCAATATTTCGGCTTTCATGTTCGAACCTCAACCTTTATATTCTTGTTTTACATTGTGGCTTTGTCCTAGAGTTTAGCCTCGTTCTCCCGTTATGAGAGTGAGGTGTTGATGAGTTGGGGTTGAGGGACCTATGTGCTTAGTCTCGGTTTATGTGTTATTGCTTTGCCTTAGAATCGTGTATTAATGTTCCATGCTTCTATATGGATTATGTGTAGGAGCACTATGCTTAACACCCGTTCAGTTGGATAGAGGTGAGTAACGATATGCCATAAGTAAGACCTATTACTCTCCAAATACTTTCAAGTTCAATTACATTTCATGCATTTTTTTTCATTTATTTCAATGCTTTAATGATTACGTTCAAGTATAAATGTTATGCTTTGAATTACATATGAACCTTACCTATGATATGAATTACAACCCGTGGATTAGAACGTTTACATAAAGTAAATGTAAGATTCCTAACGTACGATTCCAACTCAAGATCTCTTTGTGGTGGGATTTTAATCTAGCCTGATAGTCCTAGGATGGGGGACGTGACTTAAACTATCAACATGTAAGGTCTTTCGTGGTAAGACCTTAAACTAGCAATGATAGTCTTATAGTAGGGGACCTGAAATAATCTATCGCCAAGTTGGGAGATGTCCCTTTGGCTCAAAGAGCCTATGTATGATTTTTATTGTTACAATAACCGAGCCTAGCTCTTATGATTGGCTTAAAGAGCCTATGCGTGACCTTTACGGTTACAGTGTTGGCCTAAAGAGCCTATGCGTGACCTTCACGATTACTATATTGGTCTAAAGAGCCCTATATGTAGACCATGAGTTCATAGTGCCCACGAGGTAGGCATGACCATGTCTTTACTATGAATGACACGCTTATGTTCTAGAACGAGGAATATGATTTATTCAAATGCTTCACGACACGTTGTACATATTTTCACAAGTACTAATATCACGATATTATGATACACTCTACAGTACCATACCATGGTATGATAAGCTGCGTTGTGCCATACGTGATCATGATACGAGTTATATCTTACCCTCAGGATACTATGTTTGAAATGTTATCACATTTTCCTATGAAAGCTTATGATATAATATTTCGATATGATGCTTATGCTACCTATGTTTTTAAATCTACGCTTTATATGTTTCTGGGGATAATGATATTTGATGGGTCTAATAGTATACGACGAGTTAAGATATACTCTTATGAGTTCATGATAGGTTACGCTCACAATAAGTTATGTTATGTTATATGAGATCACACTATAACATGTATCCCTCCCTTTTGCGACGTTATGGTGTAGAAGTGTTAAAATGTTTTAATACAAAAACTTATGATAGGTGTGTTTTCAAGTTAAGGCTCATACCTTCGAATGCAGGCCACATATGCATAAAAGCTTATCCATTGTCATATACATTAAATAGAAATGTTAGTACATAGTATTTTGTGCTCATGCATCATTATTATTCTCTAAGCATTAGTTTACATTTTCTAAAAATGTTTTTAGGTAACCAAACAGGGAGACCTTAGAGGGAGGCCCATTACAAGGATGTTTGGACTGCGGCCCACGTGCCTTATGATATGTAATGCGTATAGGGACTGGATCCTAATATTTTGTAATATTATAATGTTATAACTGTAATGGCCTTCGATAGGCCTATCTTATGGCATGTTTATATTTTGGAGATTAGGCACGGCTCTGCTATGTATGACACACGTTTTGTTTTACGTTTATAAAATTTTACTTTCGCAATTATGTACATTAGAAATGACAAATGCACAGGTATTCAACCGGTTTATGTAATGCGGCCTGGGGTAGCTGAGCTAGTGGACGGTTATGTACCCTAATTTCATAAAGGCCAGGTTTTGGGGCATGAGATTATTCCCTCTCTCAACATTAACATTGTTGGCAAGGTCCTATGGATTTGCATTATCGTTGATGTTAGCCATCGGAATAGGCCCTCAATCTACGACTAAATGGAACTATAGTAAATCGGTTGGTATAGATCGTGTGGGTGATAGGGTCAGGTAAGTAGGTGGAAGATTTTGTAAAGGATTGATTCTAACAAGACGTTTGTGAATATCTCTAAATCACGATGACATACATATGCAATGCACACATAAGCTCAATCAACAAAAAAATTGACAAAGTTTCCTTCCACCAATTTTTCATCCTTCTAAACCCTCCAATCTCCACATAAATATCCACCGATTCACGTAGACTTTCAAAGTCTTTTTCCTTGCCTCCAATCTCCTTATGCAAAACAAAACCACCAATAAACATGTATCACAACAATTCTAATCAACCCTAACCCGTTTTGGAGGTTAATACATTTTGCGTGCGATTTTGCACATCTTCCCAATCATTCGGTATTCCTGCGAATCAACGAGCGTTTGATGCCCTTAAGCCTAGTATTTGTGGTAAATCAACAGGTTAGAGGAAGAATCTTGACCCAGCATTCGTGGTGAATCAACGGGTTAGGGTTGATTAGCTTGTTCTTGTAATCTCGCTGCATCAAAAAGAAGTGAAATTTGAGTGGGGTTAATTGAGTGATACTGATGCCCTCACGCACGCCACGAGATCATGGTTTCGACTCACCTTTTCTTAAGACTTTGACCCTCAATGTACCAAAGCTGTTCAACTAGACGAAGTTTTGCTGGTAAGTTCTTCAAGCATCCACTACATTTTTAGTTGTTCAAAAGCCTGTAATTTCTTAATTTTGGGCAATTTGATAGGACCATGAGATTGCAGTGAATTTTGTCATATCATATTATTACTCTTTTTGTTTTTTTTAGCAGTGACTGCCCAAGAGGTAGCCGATGGAAATGAAAGTTCCGCTGAAAACATTGTTATGGGGCATCTTGTATCCATTTCAATAATTAATTGCACTTAAAAATATGACCACTATTGATAAATTAAATATTGTCATGCTCCTAATAGATCCCAAATCAATATTATCTGAATAATTAAATTAATGCTATCACATGTCAAAATGATATAATTTTTCAAGTTGGGCTAATCAAATTAAGTTATTAGTCACTAGTCACATCAATTTTAACCTACATATATAGTTTTTATTTTTAATTTAAAAAAATTATAAATAAAAAGATAATTACTAAGCAGCTAAAATGCTATCTTAACTTTATTAGACCTATAACTATGAAAAGATGTGCCCTCCTATACGATTATACACAATTATACAAGTCAAAATAAAGAAAGTACCATGGAATTGAAGACTTTAAATCCTGAAAGATATTCTTGATACTCTAAAAAACGGAATCTTTTCTCTTCCAGGATTAAAAAGACATGAAAGTACGTTTACCTCTATATAAATGGGTTGTTTTGAGGTGTGAAGTGGGGAATGTCATAATTGAAATTTTGAATAAGATGACCTTTCCTATATGATTATACACAATTATATAAATCAAAAAGAAAGAAAATAGCATGGAGTTGAAGACTCTAAATCCCGAAAGATATTCTTATTAAAATCTTTGCTATCAAGTCAACTGTTTATAATAAAATTTCATATATCTCTACCATTGTCTCTTTTAAAAAATAGTATAAATTGATTTGAAAACAAGTTTTCAAGTCCAATTCCTAATGTATTACAAATTCATCATTTTTTTGCACACGTTAAAGAAGTTTTTTCTATTTGATTTGTGTGTAAACTGTTAAAGCTCTCAAATTAATACACTAAAAATTTTTCTTGTACCAAACTTGAAGAATAAATGGCAACTCGATTGAAAAACAAACTACCAAGCTTTTGAGTTAGCTCTATTAAAGAGAAGAATCAGAGAATTGTTCCCTTATCCAATAATACTCGATAGATTGTAGTCGCTGAAACAACTAACTTTAAACATTATTTCAAACTGCACAAAATAAAATTTGAAGGTTATCCAATATAAAATCAACTAATAAATAAGTACACATGAGGGAATCGTGTATCCAAATTAAATAAATGGAAGTAATCAGTATCGTGTAAATCCAACAGGAAAAACCATGGACCACAGAGGTCAGACTCTACGACGCCCTAAAAAACCAAACAACTACAAGAGTTACTCACAAACCCACACAGAATGACACACAGCCAGAATGTTAAGCTCTTGCCCAATTCATAATTTCCATTCTCTCAGTATTTGATCTACTTACCCGTACAAGAGGAGATTAACTGCTTATAAGAACTTCACCAAGACAACCACAAAGAATTTTTTCTTTAGCAAGATAAATGACTAAAACATGCTCAAAGATTTTTCTGAACATAATCTGACAGTATATAATTCTGCATAATCTCTTTAAAGTATGTTGTTTAACGCCTTACGTAGATTTTTACTTAAAGTTGTCCATAAATCGATGCAACTTTAACCTCAAGTTATATTCTCATATAAAATTATTGACCATGTTCTTTATTGATGATGTTCTTAACAACTAAAATTATCTAACCACCTCAACTCCATTGACTAAGTTTGACTTAGATGGTTTCGGGAGAATGCAAATCCTTGAGAAATTAAACAAATGTTTGAATGAATTTGCAGGTCTTGTTCATGCAAGTTGAGAGAATCAATAGTGTGAAATTACCTCTCAATTTTCCACCATGTGCACAACCACACCTATCCCAATCAACCCCTTTTTTCTTCGTTTCAAAATTTTCATTCCTACCCCATTAACTACACCACCCGGTATTGTAGAACTTTGAATCTTCCAAATGGTGTTACATGTGGAAACAAAGACCTCATGCTCAACCAATTACTTTAAACCTCATTTGGATGCAGTTTTTTGTGAGTCTTTCCATTTCGTTTCGGGCTTCTTTCTAGGTTTTACACAGCTTCGTCTGGATGCAACTTTTATGGACTCTTATTTAGTTGTTCTAGTTAAAAAAATAAAAAATTCAGAAGTCAGAAGTCAAATCCAAAAAATAAAAAATAAAAAAGTTGTATCCAAACAAGAACTAAGTTATTTTATGCTTTATTAGTTGTAGATTCAGGTTAAAATTAGAGATTGCGTTATTCTTTGGGACCACTGTATTTTAGCTGAGTTGAAGCCGTCGTCTTTGAACTTGCTAAGCAATGTTAATAGTGGGAAATTAACCCCCAATTGTCCACCATGTTCATTACTTCTCCTATCCCCATCAACATTTTTGTCCCGTTTCAAAACTTTCATTTCCTTGCCCCATTAATGTGGAGCTTTGAATCTTCCAAATTTGTGTCACATCTCGAAAGAAACAAGTCACGGTGAAGTTTTTTTTTTATTTAATTTTTTTAAAAATGAGTGTCACATCTCGAAAGAAACAAATCACAATGAAGTTTTTTTTTATTTAATTTTTTTAAAAATGAGTGTTAATTTTATTTTTGAAAAAATAGACAAAGACACGCATAAAGAAAATCACAAACAATTCGGAGTAAAGAGCCTACAACACCAAGTAACTCGTCAAAACAGGAATGCTGACCAGAGACTAAATACCCAAGCCATAGGGAAGTTGGCCCATTTGCTTGTACTTCTAGTTCCCCTCTTTTGACTATCGGACTATTGCTTCCTTCACATGCAACCACTCTCCCTGGAACGATTAATGGTAGGCAAAATTTTGTCTTTTACAGAATTTGTATATTGAAAATTTATGAGAAGTGACAGTGATATTTTTTAAATTACAAGTCCAAATTGTAGATGTTTTATTTGAAATAAAAAAATCACAAACACCCAAATTGTTCAAGATGGAAACTCTAATACCGTGTTTAGAACTCAGATTTATCAAGATAAAAGAAAAGCAAAGGAAAAGGTAATTTTTCCTCATATTTTCCTGTTCGTTTTTTTTACTTACCATATTCTTGATCCAAACACAACCTAAAAAAAAAAATTCTATTTATATATCATTACCAGGTTTGTAAAATTCTATTTTTACAAAAATTTGATCTTGCAGTGACGTTGTTTTAAATTATTTATAAATGGTGAGTAATTTGGTTCGAAACAAAATGACCATTTTGGCACATCGATCTCTATGGAATTTTTCATCCTTATGCATGAGAATATTTGTGGACATATGCAAGATAGATGTTAAGTTTCAAGGTCATGGACTTGGTCACCTACTTGAAAGATAGAACCAAAGCAACTCTCTGTGTCTAATACATTAGTTCACCATTATTTCACCACACAGAGACTAACCCATATTGTACACTGAAAATGGGTTCCTGGAGACAGATCCTCTTTCTCACTCACATTCTCATAAACCTAGCTGTTATCACCATGGCCCAGAATGACCTCCATTCCGGCTGTGTAGACAGCGGTTACTATTCAAATAATAGCACATACCAAACAAACCTCGATACCCTCCTGTCTTCTCTCCCCTCTCATATAAATCAATATGGGTTTTACAGTTCATCACTGGGCGAGAACTCTGATCGAGTCGATGCAATTGTGCTTTGCAGAGGAGATGTTGAGCTGGATATTTGCCGTAGTTGCATCAATGACTCTACTAGCAAGCTCTTACAAGTTTGTCCAAACTACAAGGAGGCAATTGGAGGCTATGACTATTGTATGATTCGATACAGGTCCCCAAATATCACTATGGTCAGACCCAGTGTTTATGTGTATAACGTAAATAATGTGTCAAGCGTGGATCAATTCAAACTGGCGCTAGCAAGGTTGTTTGAAAGACTACGAATCCAAGCTGCCGCTGGTGGCCCTCTTCTCAAGTTTGCGACTGGAAACCAGACCGGTCCAGACTTCCAAACTATATACGCGCTTGTCCAGTGCACGCCTGATTTGTCCGAGGATGGTTGCATAAATTGCCTAGATGAGGCTATCGGAGAAATTCCAAAATGTTGTGATGGGAAGAGAGGAGGGAGAGTTCTTAAAGCCGTCTGTAATTTGCATTACGAAACCAATTACCGTTTCTTTAATGCGACTCGAGCTGTTGCACTACCACTCTCACCAGGTATATCATATCTATCTTCTGAGTTTGCCTGAAGTTTACTAGTGTTTATTACTTTTCTGGGTATATGACAAACTGGGCAATCTTGAGGCACAATTGCTTTGATGATAAGCAGGAAAGCCAAGTATATATCAGATATATCGCAGTTTTCTGTAGCAGATTTACTTTTATTACTGCCATAATTTTAAATATGTGCAACCTTATCAAGTCTCCCAATCTACATTTGTTTCCCTTTCTGCACTCACTCCGTTTCTTATCATGTTTGATTGCTTGCATCTCCACCCACGAGTGGTATCGCATGTTATCCATTTCGTTACAGTAATTTTATTGTTTCTGGTTTCTGTTTTATGTTCTTTGAAATTCGACAACTGCGTTTAGCAAACTGATTCTAAAAACTGTTTTCGTAGAAACCGAGTTTGATAAACCGGTTACGTAACTTATTTTTGAAATTTTTTTCAAAAAACTTCTCAGTTTTGAAATTTTTTTCAAAAAACTTCTCAGTTTTAAAAACTAATAAAAATGTGTTTTTTTAAGTTTTCAGGACAATCCCCGTTATAGGGCCTATCCCAAAAGAGAAACACTTGGTATGTGGCAATAATTTTATTTTGCAATTCATGAATCTAAACTACTGCGTATCTAAATTTATTTTAGCGCAACTATATGGAACATTCTAAAATCCAGCATTTAACATGATTTAATTAGAAAGAATTTCTGGATTTTGCAGGAAAGAAAGATAATACTATTCGAACAGTCATTATTGTTGTTCTCACCATTACTTCAGTGATAGTACTCATTTTCTGTATTTACATCCTTTTAAGAATGAGGAAGCAGAGGAGGCTGAGGAAGCCAAGGCAAGAAGATGACAGTAAGTTTAAGATGGTTTACTTTGACTGACCAAAATAAAGGTTTATTAATTTTGACTCAATTGAAATATTATAAGTGAACTTTAGTCTTCATTTGTTGCATTAGAAACCACAAACTCATCCAAAAAGAAAGTAGAACAGCTTTCAATGATGCCAATTACACTGATAACTACCTCTCTGTTGAAAATTTTAATTTAGTCCAAGTGCCAACAAATGACTTCCATTGAAGCCAATTAATAATATTACTGCGCAGTCTGTTGTCTGCAAAAAATAAATCTCCGATAGGGAATTGAAAATTCGCTTCTTAATGGAATTATAAAATGCTATTTCTGTGGGAATCAGTGAGAATCTATAAGCACAAAAAATTATTCTACATGACCGTTTCATAATGTGACTTTCACTATAATTCCAGTATTTATGGTGGGTTCACTTGAATGCTTTGTACTCAAATCACAGTGGAGATCGCATGGAGTCGCTTGGCAAAATTTTCTCCAATCCACAAGCCTACTCAAACTTGTGCCATTCAAACTCTTCAACATCTAGCCTAAAGTCACACAGAGCAAGTATAGGTGTGGGTGCAAGTGCTAGAGTGTGAGAACGTTAATTATTAAAAATCTAGGGTCAAGAGTGCCACGGGTGCATTTATATTATATTATTTTTTTATATTTAATATAATCAAAAATTATATTGCCAAATACTTTTACAGGTTAATATAATAAACTATTTTTGATTATTATCTATTTATTATAATTTTATGCTATGAATATTTGTATTATATGTTTTACCAAATAAGTAAATTTAATATCTAATTTTTAAGCAAACAAAGCACACATTCCCTCTTTTGGAAGGGATGAACTATGAAGGATCCTGTTGGTGGTCACAGGTTCAAGCCCCGTAGCAAGCTGTTTGAAACAGCCTTTGTTTGATGTCAAATTTCAACTTGAACCACCCAATAAATGACATGTGTCACTGACTTAGCGAATTCCCAAAATCCTGCTCTTTGGTGCGCGGATTAGGTGGCTTATATCTACCCTACGAGAAATTATTCATTAGGTTCGGATCACTACGTTAATATGATAATTTGGTGTGCTTAATCAATTAGAAATAAAAGTATTATATATTTTTTGTCAATTCAACTACATGAGTAACAAATATGAACATATTAAGAAAATTGTTGGTTCTATTATTATAAAATTTAAGCCAATCAACTTAAAAATTAGGTTAATATTTTTAATTGATTGAGCACACCATATTATCATACAGACGTGATATTCCGGACCTACTAAATAATTTCTCCTAGCCTACCCATAAAATAGAGAAGACAATTTTGCCTAATCCAACTACCAAACATGAATGAGGCCTTGGAAGCCAAACTCCACAAATCAATCCAAAGTGACAATACGATATAGGTTGGCTGATCTTATGATGTAGAATCAGTGAAAAGGTCACTGAACTTATTGAAAGATCCTTCTTTATACTTTCATTTGTATTTTTATCAACATGTCTCTAAATTTCCTCTGTTTGTGAAGGTGTGGACGAAATTAGCTCTGTGGAATCCTTGCAATATGACTTCGGTACTATAAGCATCGCAACAGATAACTTCTCTGATGCTAATAAGCTTGGCCAAGGTGGATTCGGTGCAGTTTACAGAGTAATTGAACATTCACATATGAAAAGAATTATATCATCCGTTGTGCTAGAAAAACCAAAGTTCTTTTTCAGTGAATGTGGTTTGATTTGTTTATCATTTATGTTCTTCAGGGTAGGCTTCAAAATGGGCAAGAAATAGCTGTGAAGAGGCTGTCTAAGAATTCTGGACAAGGAGAAATAGAATTTAAGAATGAGGTTATGCTAGTGGCCAGGCTTCAACACAGGAATTTGGTTAGGCTCCTGGGTTTCTGCCTGGAAGGAAAAGAAAGGCTTCTGATCTATGAGTTTGTGCCCAACTCCAGCCTCGATCACTTCATATTCGGTATGAATGTTGTGCTGCTTGTTTGTAGGTCATATTGCCATCAACATCATATAAGAAGCGTATGAGAAATATGTATATCTTGATGCACATATCAATCTCATCATATGACACTAAAGCATAAAACTAAAATATTTTTAAGTATATTTTTATATATTTTGAATTAATTTGCGTTTTGAGTCAAACAAATGCATGGATAAACCTGCAGATCCTATCAAGCGTACGCATTTGGATTGGGATAGTCGTTACAGGATCATAGGAGGCATTGCTCGGGGACTTCTATATCTTCATGAAGATTCAAGACTTCGGATTATTCATCGTGATCTCAAGGCTAGCAATATTCTGTTAGATGCAGAGATGAACCCCAAGATTGCAGATTTTGGCATGGCGAGATTGTTTGTATTGGATGAAACCCAAGGGAGTACAAATAGAATCGTGGGAACCTAGTAAGTTTTAAAATAGAATAAAACCACTTTTTGTAGTTTTTAAGGAAGAAATTTATAGTTGCTTGGTGAACTCTTTGGGCAAGTCATTAAAAAGAGATGGTTTTTATTCTCACTTTAAATTGACCATTGCAGTGGATATATGGCTCCAGAGTATGCAATGCACGGGCGCTTCTCAGTCAAGTCAGATGTGTTTAGTTTTGGTGTCTTAGTTTTAGAAATTATGAGTGGTCAGAAGAATAACACTTTCCAGAATGGGGAGAATGCAGAGGACCTTTTAAGCTACGTAAGTATGAATATCAATGGTCACATGAATTTTTTGCAGGTCATGACATCTTATTGCTCATGCTGAAATTCTTGCAGGCTTGGAAAGGTTGGCGGGACGGAACAGCTACAAATCTGATAGATTCAACATTGAGGTGTAGTTCAGGATCAAGGCGTGAAATGGTAAGATGCATCCACATGGGGCTGCTATGTGTTCAGGAAAACGTAGCTCAAAGACCAACCATGGCTTCAGTTGTTATCATGCTTAATAGCTTCTCTGCCACTTTTCCAGTACCTTCAGAACCGGCATTTTTCCAGCGTAGTAGCATCAATCCAGAGATTCCAATGCTCCCAGAGTATAGTTCAGGGGCGATGGAGTCACTCAATGAGGCTTCAATTACTGAGTTATATCCCAGATAGTGGTGGAGGATGCATTGGAAGTCCTGAATCTTAATCCAATCAAGAAAACTCAGAATGAATGATTCTAATTCATGGAATTACATTTCTCAAACTCTGTAATGGGTGTATTTGTAAGAACAACATTTGTGTTTTGAAAACTATAGCTAAAACCAGCCAGTCCTAAAGTTCTCTTATTTCTCTACCAGTTCGTTTATATAATGAAGACTTGTAGAGTGCAAGGCCTTTTATTAAATCAAGTGTTCATTTAAAAGATTTACCAGAGATACGCCAAGAAATTAATTTCTGTAACATTTTGAAATCCTTGTCTAACAGTCAATAATCCAATTTTTCTCAAATGATTTCAAAATAAAATGTGGCTATGCTAAGTGAATCACAATATGTAAATAATAACTTTGATAGATCTTTCAATATGTTGTTGTTGCTTTCAACTTTTTGGATAAAAACACTCTTCGGATATTTCTCTTAATCTTAATCCTGGGGGTTTTCCATTGAGATTGTGATAATCTATTGTGTTTGATTTCGTTCGCACCCTTCTTTGCACAAACAGAATTGTTATCACTATTCTTCCTGTATTCTTCCATTATATTCTTTTTCCATCTTTTGTGCAATTTGTTATAGTCCAGATACCTTAGTGACCTACCACTTACAAAAATCTCAACCTCTTCCTTACTAACCTCTCCCGTGTGTGAAACTGTTGGTAAACTTTATGCGCTTCTTTTATGCCATACGTGCTCAATCTGCAGCACAATTTGTCACACAAAAATGCCCCAGTTAATCAGAACAGAGCTATCATATGTTATGTCAAATTTGTTCTACAATATGCAAGCTATTCCTTCTTCTCCACAGATTTATTGGAATAGTCCAACCTGATTAGTTTGATCAAGCATTGACAAATAAAATGCATAGCCTTATTACTAAGGCTGCATTTGGTTCTTCAACACCAACAGATATTTACAGACTACAATCAGTGATCTTCAGAACTAATAGCAATTTCATTTATTTATAAGTAGATATGTATTTAATGTTAGATTTACAATAATATGTGTATAAATTAAGGACATCCATATACTAAGAATGAATACGTAAGTATACCCCTTTGTCCATGATTGATTGAGCACTTGAAGCTTGGTAGTTGGTATAATCTTATATGAATACTAGGGCTAGGTCTTCCTCTCTGTCACCAAAATTGTATGATGGCTCTCAATAGGAAAAAATATCTATCATGGGAAGAGAGGGGATCTAGTCATATATATGTAACCTGGCCACATTGGGCCCTCCCATAAAAAGCTTACAATGGGCTCAATATTGGCCCACACTTAACCATCCAACCACATTATCCCTATTAGATGCACACAAGCCTCACTAAATAGATCACTACAATATAGGGCTTTATCAAGTACGTCTCAAACCCAAACTTGGATCCAACCGGTTTTATTAAAATAAAAGATATCAATTAATGTAAGCACAATTTAGAAAAAATTCTAATATTCTTTTACTTGAGAAAACAATAACTGTAGTTTTTTTGAATAATTTAAAAACATTTCAGAACGATTCTCACGTTAGAAAACTCTATGTGGTCACATTTCAAAACTAGTAAGGTTAAGAGACAACACAAAACAATCTAGTTTAACGAGACTATCAATATTGAACCGAGGCAATCATTACATAAACAATCTATATAAGACCATTCATGACTACAAATACTAACGTCTTTGTCCATATGGATCAAATGTGGTAGTGTGATAAGAAATAGCACTCAATAGATGATCTCCTAAATGTGCTATTCCTCATAAGTGATGTTTTTTTAACAATATACTTATTCAATAAGCAAGAGAATCCCAAAGGCTTAAAATGGGAATCAGTATGTCTTGCATAGAAATATCGAGATAACTTTATGGTATAAACCGCAAGACATCCTCCAAATACTTAAGTTACACCAAACTTAAGATTTTCAATCACAAGTATGAATATGAAACTGATATGCCTGGAGATCTCAAATGGTGTCTCAACAAGATATAATCCCATATACTTAAGATAAACACCATATTTTAAGGTTTTATTCATAATATACCATAAATATATTCAATCGCAAATGATATAAAATATCATTAATATATCTATTCACAAAAAGTATTAATAAAACACATGTAATAATTATTCATAAAATTTGATAGACTAAAACATAATTGTAATGATTCTAAACAAATAAATCAATGTCGACCAATGTAAAGAAACAACTCCCACTAATCAAGTACATCAAATGACCCAATGATTTTTATGTTTTCAACATGTTCCCCAAATATCACTGGTCTAAATCCCTTGATCCAGAGGTCAGTTTCCATCTCAACTGTAAAATGGTGTCGTATTTATTTACTAAATCTGTGACAATAAGCTATGCAATATTTATGCGTTTAAACCACATAGAGCTCTCAATATTCTTTAAAAAGAACGCCATTGACTTGATCTATTTAATGCACCCAAGAGCAAGTGTGGCAAAGTAGTATTCAATAATAAACCAATAAGATTGGGTCAAACCACAGGGAACAGTTATTTAAACATGCAAAATTGATGATAGAATTCACCCATGGTAAAAAAATTAGATACCGACTAAGCCATGCTAAACACCATAGCATTGCAATGGCTTCAGTTGGAACCTAAGCCAAGCTGTTTGAATTCCACTATAAACAGTACCGATGAGATCTAGACAATTGGTGTGAAAAAAGCAAATAGTAACCAAAATAAAATAGTTTGTTTTGGAAGGTTTTGATGATTGTTGAAGTAGACTTTAAATTCAACTTAATAAAATGGTCTTGGATCCAATTGATCCAATTACCTGATTCACTCGAAATTTCAACGAAGATTTTATAACTTAAATCATTAGTTTCGTCTTGACCTTTTGATTCGAAAATTTTAACGATTAAAACAAAATTCAATAATAATTAAATTTAGAATAATAAAATTAAAGCCATAGATTCATGCCATCAATTTATGCAATAACTAAACCAAACTAAGATTTGTGCATAGAAATTATCAAACTTAGTCAAGAATATAAGTTTTCTCAAAGATCAAGAATTGAAAGATATTAAAGATAAACAATGAAAACCTAATTACCTTAGTTGATATTCCAAGATCCTCAAATAATCTTCACAATTGGCGCCAAGAAAAAAAAAAACTAACTACTCATGGCCATAAAAAGACTTGGCTTGAAAAACAATGACTTCATAAATAATTAGAAGATCCTACATATATCTCTCTCTTGCCTTCTCTCTTTCCTTGGTCTTGGTATTGCTATTTATAAACTCACAAGATGAAGTTATCAATTCTCTACAATGATGCATTATTCTTTTTTTTAATTATTAATTTCTTCTTTTGTCTTCTTTCCATGTGAGTTGCCTTCTTTCCATGTGGGTTTGCTCCCTCTTTTATCCAAAGGCAAAATAATGGGTTGCTTGTGTTAGTGGAGTTGTTGGAAAAGGGATGTTTGCCCATGTGGGTGGGCTCCAATCAATGAAGACTCCTTCCTTTCCACGTGGGTTTGTTCCCTCTTTTATCTAAAAGCCTTCAAAATACTCAATAAAATTTATTAGGTTTAAAAGTAAATTAATTAAAACTATTTATAATTATTTTAATACTAACAAACACAAAGTTAGGAACTTGTAATTACACTTTTATAATATAATAAACAACTGCATTATTATCATATAATATCTATAATAGCTTTAATGGAAAACAACATTTCTAAAGCTCAAAATAAATAATGCATCTAAGCAGTTTGTATAGTAGCTTTGCAATATGCTACAAATTATGGATGTATAGTGAAAGAGGTCACAAGTGCTCCACAATTATGGATTCTTGCATTACAAAATATAACCCTATACAGATTTCAAATCATATGGACAACCAATAAAAATTAATGTATGCAAAACCAATCACTCAACGTGATTAATAACATGTCCATATGCATGTAAGTACCCCATTTTTGCCCGTTCGGTAGTCTCCAGTCTGTCCAGATTTATATTCCAGTTAATAGGAACGCATTCCAGTTTTCTAGATATAATCCAGTCAATCGATCGCTTCGCGGGCCCGTCCGGCCGAAATAGAGACAAAATGACCAAAATGCCCTCGATGCATTATCTAGTCCAATTTCAGTAGGCACGTCTTCTCAAATACGGTAAGTCCCCTTTTTAATCTCAATCCTAGTTTAAATCCAATTCCAGTCCCATTCTAGCTCAAATTAAGTCTGTCATGCCTTTCAAGAAAGTTGATCCCTCAAGGCAGTAAGTTCATCCAATCCGACACATTTTTCGAGAAAAATCTTCAGATCGGTAAGTCCCTTCAAACCCATCGACTGGGACGAGACCCCAAGTCCCCGAGATGGAAGAACGGTCCACCTTTGGTGCTTGCTAGCCCGCCAATGAAGAATGTCCGTTTTGGCACGCCTTTTGAGAAAGTTGATTTCTCAGACAATAAGTCCACCTAGCAGCTTCTCGAGATTAGGCAGTCTGTGGAATAATTGAGAACCGTTAGAGTGACAAAAACACTCGTAAACATCACAACCGTCAGATTGGCAAAAATACTTGTAAACAGGTCGACATTGGGAATGACCAACAAACCCCTATGTCACGGGACCACCATCAGAGTGGCGGAAACACTCAAAACTCAGGTCAACACCAACGCCTGCTAGCCCACTCTAGTGAAAAATGACCAAACTACCCCTAGGGCCATTTTTGGCACGTTTATTGAGAAAGTACCCAAGTGCTCAGAACGGTAAGTCCACCCTTCCAAGATTGTCCTAAAGACAATCCAGCATGATTAGGTGCCTTCCAGTCGGTTTTAGGCTAATTTCGAGACCCTCCGGTCAAAATGATCATTTTGTCCTTAGGCATCCAAGCGCCCTGAGAACCACACCGGCTCTGGATATTAAACTGGTAACCTCCCAGGGATGCTTCTAATAGTATCCCTGGCCTTCCGATGCATTTCTGGGCCATTCTGAGTCAGTTTCGGTAACCCTCGTGTAAAATGACTGTTTTGCCCCTGGTAGGCCAGTCGCCTTTTCTAACCACACTAGCTCTAGGTATCAAAGCGATAACCTCCTAGAATATTATAGCTAATGTTTCCAAGCTTCTAGTCTTCTTTCGTGACATTCCAAGTCCATCCCGGTTGCTTTTTGGCCCGACTAACCGTTTTGCCCTTAATAGCTCGGTCAAACCTTCTAACACATCCTGACATTATTTTTCAAGTCTACTACTCCCGAGACACTATTCTAAGCATTCCTAACCCTTTCCGTCCCTCCAGGCCATTTCCGACCCTTTAAATCATTCCCGGACCTTCAGGAGTCACTTCTTGTGAAGTTAGGCTAAAAATTGCATGGTAGT
Source organism: Euryodendron excelsum (assembly GCA_033060915.1). Taxonomy (NCBI): domain Eukaryota; kingdom Viridiplantae; phylum Streptophyta; class Magnoliopsida; order Ericales; family Pentaphylacaceae; genus Euryodendron; species Euryodendron excelsum. The sequence goes on along the minus strand of CM065377.1, from coordinate 48,428,959 downwards.
CACTAGTACAAGAGCCTAATCTTTGAAAGATACGTTGCTTGCCAACCTTAAACATTTCCTAAATGGCTAGTGGCGCCACAAAAAAATGGCCTGGTGCCACTCCTACTGGCGCCAGTGGTTTTTTTTAGCCTGGCGCCACTGCAACAGGCGTCTGTTCAGTCTTCTGTCTATAAATAGTGAGCCTCTTCCAGCGTGAAAAGGGACCGTAAACTTAGTCTAAAAACCCTGCTCTTCGACACACAGAGCTCGAAACCTCTCCAAACCCTAGTTTTCTTTAGGTTTTCCAAACCCTAGCCTCCATATACAAAACCCTAGCCCCTATACACTTTACCCTAGCTCATATACACTCTTATACACTCATATACAAGCCTCCAAAACCTCTATTGAAGACTTGAAGTGCTGTAACTTAAAAGCTCTTGAAGACCGAAGCAAAGTAAAGCAAACAAAGAAGGTAAAGCAAGCAAGCAAAATAAAGAAGATACAAGATAGGCTCTCTATTTACATTTATGCAATTCCCCTCTCTCTCTTCTCTCTCCTAACCCATTGGGTTTTCTTCAATTTTAATCTCCATCTTCCACCCCCCCTTTCTTGCATGTTTGAAACAAGGGACTTCCCGATTCATGTGTAGGATTAGGCTATTGAAAGTCACCGTGTCGATGGCTTTCTCTTAGTCTAACATTTCCCAATTCTGTGGTTGGAGTTGCTTTACAAATGTGTTGCATTTAAAGTAACTTTCATGGTCCATATTTTCAAATTCTTGTTGTTTTCAAAACCACACTCCTAGAATGGTTCTAGTCCTCTTATGGTTAGAGTCGTTTTAGGAAAGTAGGATATTTTTAAAGACTTGCAAAAGTCCACATTCAAGTTCTTTTCCAAATTTCTTTTCAAACTTACTTTCCAAAAATCTCTTTTTAAATCCTCATCAATATCTCTTTCTAAAATCTTTTTCCTAAAACCTCTTTCCAAAAACTCTTTCAAAGTTTTACTCTCCAAAATCTCCCTTCCAAAACCCTTTTCAAGTTTACTTTCTCAAAACTCTTTTCTGAGATCTCCTTCCAAACATCTTCCTTTCCTAAAATCTCTTTCCTAAAAACTCCAAAAATCCATTTCCAAAAGTTTTCTTAAAAATTTTACTTTCTAAAAAAACACTCTTCAAATTCCCTTCCTCGAAATTCCCTTCAAAAGTTTTACTTTCTAAAAACACTTTTCAAGTTACCTTCCAAAAAAATCTCTCTTTCCAAAAAGATTTTTTTTTATTTCCAAAACCTCTTTACCTTGGAGTCCAAGTTAAGCCCTAGAGCCATTGATTAGGAAACCCTAATTTTCTTTCCTAAAACATGATTTCCAATCTTGCCTCAAAACCTAGGTTTTCAAAACCTCATTTTCACATCAAAATCATCAATTTCTAAAACCTATTTTCTACATCAAATCATAGACTTCCAAATCTAGGATTTTTAAAACTTCCCCTTCTAATTCCATTTAGGAAACTAGATTCAATCCTCCGTTTTTGGAAATAAAATCAAACCACCTCTTTTAGAAATAAAATCTAATTTTTTGTTTTAGAAAATAAGAATCTAAATCTTTTCTAATTCCAACATTTCCTTATTCCATACCTTTCCAAATTTCAACTTTCTACATTATAAATTTTCAAATATTTCTTAAACTCAAATCTTTCCGAAACTTCAAGTGTTTCTAAAACTCAAAACTTTTCAACATTTCCTAATTTCGAACTTTTCATTCCAAATCTTTCCTAAATTCTAAACTTTCTAAATTCAAAATTTTTCTTAAATCAAACTTTTCTTAATTCTAAAACTTTCCAAATTCCAACTCTTTTTCAAACCTAATCAAATCTTTCCTAACAAGGAAACTTTCCAAATTCGAAACTTTCTTAAGTTGAAACTTTCTAAATTTAAAAATTTCCAATTTCAAAACCTTTCCTATTTTAAACTTTCCTAATTCGGAACTTCCCTAATTTGAAACTTTCCTAAAATTGAACTTTCCTATTTTGAAATTTTCCTAAATCCAATATTTATTAAACTCCAACTTTTCAAATCTTCTATTCCAAATCCAAATCAAATCTCTTTTTCAAATCAATCTCTTTTCAAATCCAATATTTATTAAACTCCAACTTTTCAAATCTTCTATTCCAAATCCAAATCAAATCTCTTTTTCAAATCAATCTCTTTTCAAATCAAATTTTATATCGGACTCTTGTCCAAACTACGACTGACCTGATTACCAAAAAAGGATACGTAGGCAAGCCTCATGGGTGTGGTCACAACCATTTTCAAACTTCCAATTTCCAAAATCTATTTTCAAGATCTCTATTTTCAATTTCTAAAACCTTCTTTCCAATTTCAAATCAAATTTATCTTTTCAAATTCATTTCAAATCAAATCAAGTTATTTCAAATCTATTTTCAAAATCAAAGTCTAATTCTTACACTTGCATATCATGCATCATGTCAAACTTATTTTCTAAAGTGGATGGTTTTGGACATTTATTAATTAAAGACTCTAATGGGTGAACTTAGGGTGAACAGACATGTATGTACCGCAAGGGCGGGGTGGGGTGATGGCTTAGTGCGTCTTCCCTACACGTAACCAACCCCCAGATTTAGGATCACTATTTTCAAAGCCCAAATGAAGTTATTTTCAAAACAAGGTTTAAATTTTTTCAAAGGTTGCCAAACAACCTATTTTCCTAAAAACCATCTCTTGAGGATGTTTTCCAAAACCTTTTTTTTCAAAAACCCTAAGTGTAATATTCGGATTGTGCTTAGTTTTAGGTGACCTAACTTACCTTAATTAAGTTAGGTGGTGACTCCAAATTGTTTTCCAAAAGCCCTTTATTCAAAATCAATTTTCAATTCAAACCTAGTCGCACTCATTCTTCTAAGACAATCAATTCTAATGAGAGAGCACTGTGTTTTTCTCACTTGTCTTTTTCGAGTGCGACAAATCCAAGCGGGGATACTTAGAGGGTTAGGCCATTGTCATGTCTTTTCACCCTTCACCCATATAGAGTCTTCAATTAATTTGTTTAGTCCTATCCACTCCAAAATTTCCAAAATCAAATTTTCAAAGTTGTTTCCAAAAGCATACATCTGATTTATTTCCATTTGTATTATCTTGCATTAAGTTTGTTATCCGCATGCTAACTGTTGCATATTTGTTTTGTACATGGATTTTTATTCAGGTTTTATTTTATTTCATGCTAACTGCTATACATATTATGAATGAATGGAATGAACATGATGGATGAGAGTTGTTGGGCTTTTCATCAAATTTTCAAAAATCACACATGCACTACACGTGCACTTGCATTATGCATATTTGCATTCTCTACCCTGATTTGTCCCTTCTAGTTAGAAGGGGCAACTGTATATCGGTTATGGGCAAGATGTTGTGTCAGTTTCTTCACCTACGGCCTCTTGATGGTTCCCCCGCTCGGATCACTAACCAATAATGGCACCACCTTGGGGAGTGGGCCTAGGTTTGAAGATCTAGGAACCGAGCCTTTTTAGGACACATTAGTAAACCCTCAACCTCATGCTTGTATAGACACCATGCATAGCTGAACCCCTGCCGAATTTAAGACACGCGCATTATTTTCAAAACCATGGAGGAAAGGGCGATTGCTTTTTATTTTTCTCTATACTTGTTTATTTCTGTTGTTATAATGACTGTACTCTTACTGTTATAATGCCTATATAACTGCTCATACATCCATGTTTACTTTACAAATGCATTCTCTCTCTCTTTACTCTATGCATCCATGCTTATGCATTCAATATTCCATGTCCAGATAAGAGTTTCAAAGTAACTCAAGTTGCTGCATCCTCATGCATATGATCAATCCAAAGAGAGTGACACCAAGTTTGCTCTCCATTGCATTAAACCTACCAAAACCCTAAGGGTTCCCACGTAATCCTAAGGAATCATTACATGCATTTCAAGTCATTCCATAAGAGAGGCCCCAATCCCTCTATGCTCACAGAGATAGGATTGCTAAGAAGACAAGGGGCAATCAATCAACAAGGTCTCTCAGCGACCTCCTCGACATCGAATCCAAAAAGGGCGAATTCGAAGACTCAAGAATAGTTTAGGATTTCATAAGTAAAAGTCGATAGATGGAAGTCCAAAAGAAAATGTTTCCCTTTCCCCCCATTAAAGTGTACTCTGTTTCTTCTTGTATTCTAAATTTAATGTTCAATGTGTCCTTTCCTTTGAATATATGAATGAAAGAAGATTCCCCATCTGATAGTAAACTATTTGCATACAGGGGCAACTCCCCTATCTCCGAAAATGAGCCAAAGTCATCATGTTTAGTCTCCCTCCCAAGTTGGAACACCTTTAAGGCATGCATAACATAAAAGTTTGTCAAAACGAAGCATTGACTTTTTCCCTCTTTTGGTTGTAGGTCTCCTTTCACTTTCCCCGTTGTTACGGACCAAAAGCTAAGGAGTACCCATGGAGTCACTCACACTTGATACCTTGACTCAGATACTAGAGGAAGTAAGAGGATTAAGAAATAAGATGACTAAGATGGAAGCCACGCTCTCTTCACTCTCATCCTATGCAGGAATTACAACTCATGAATATGCAAAGACCCCTCGAAGCCAAACTTCAGAGGAATGCATGGTGCCTCGAAAAGGGACTAAGAGAAACGACCAAGAAGAGACCCCAATTATAGCATATCGACAGATGTCCCAAGCCAACTACCTCATTCTAACGCTTCCCGAGTCAATCACCAGGCAAACCCATAAACCATATAACTTATCCTATAAATACCGTTCTGACCCCCTAGGCCATGGCACTAAGAATTGTTCCACTTTGAAAGTATAAGACCTGAAACCTTTCTGACTCCCAAGCCACAGACCCAATTGTCATTACATCAGAGCTTGACCCTTGGCCTCCAAGAATATTTAGGGCACCCCTCCCACCTAGGCGAATAAGTGGAAAAGATTGAGTTTTCACTAAACTTGCTTGAATGCAAACCATTGCTTACTTTGGTCTCCTAGCCGCGGGATATTTGAAACCTATACCCCCTCAACCTCGGCCTAATCCTTTGCCACCTCACTTTAACCCAGAAGCATACTGTAAATACCATTTAAGCAGCCAAGGACATGATACCAAAGACTGCTGGACCCTCAAGCATAAGATTCAGGATCTGATAGATAGTAATACCTTGACTTGAAGCCGATAAGCCCTATTCACACTTCCAATATTGCTGCAGACCCTCTACCAGATCGCACTGTCAATGTCATCACGGAGTATGATGATAACAGGATCCTGACCACTGTATGCCAAAATATATACTACGAGGATGAAGATTACAAGGATAAGGAAGATCTAGAACAGCATGGCACCTTGTTCCTTCACAAAGAACAAAAAACTTTCATACCAAATACCAAGGGCCTACAGTTACATACACCCGAGGGACAGCAGAGCACAACCGAGTACAAAAGCAAGAAACTTAAGGCCCAAGTTAAGTTAGTTCAGTTGGAAGAAAGTAAATTGACCCATCCATTTGGAGGAAGTAAAGAAAAAGAGGAAGTTGGACTCGAAGAAAGAGAAGCTAAGAAAGGGAGGAAACACCATGAGGCAGTTACAAATCTTGGGGGACGCATGGCCACATCTGCATCAATAAAGGAGGAAGAGATCGACAATTGCACAAACCTCAACTATTCCCGTGGGAATCCAGTCATCTGCCCGGAGACAAGTGGTAATAAGAGCTTCAAAGATGTGGATATTGTCCTAAGGCCCAACTAAGAAGGACTCTCCCGTCAAAAGCATACAAGAAAGGGGTATTTTCACCCATTTTCTTTCTATCCTTTTACATTTTGTCCTTAAATTAATATCTGCATTTCTATTTCTTTAAAAAAAGGAACTATATGCTGTTCATTGACATAATAAAATGATTAAGTCCTTTTATTCATTGTTGTTATCTTATAATCTTCTTGTGAATGGTGAATACTTCCTACGTAAAGGGCATGATCTATCTTATGGAAGATTTGACTTGAGGGGTATGATAGCATGGGTTAGTCACTCACCGATTAATCAACTTTCCGGAAAAAGAGAGAGAATGAAGATAAGTGAGGAAACTACCCAAAGGCAACACTTGCAAGACACCGAAGCTAAGCGATGTGTGGCCAAACTATCAAGACGAAGAGGAGCCATCTTTCATTTTTCCCATATAAAAAAAAATAGAGAAATGTTTTAAATTCTCTTTGCTTAGCCCCTAGTGCCTCGCAAAAAGCGAAATATTCCTCATCAATCTTAATCCAAGACCGTCCCCCCACATTGGGGCAAACAATAATCGAGAACTTTAGGAATAGTATCCATCCTCTATCGTGCTAGGGCAGCATTGAAGGCTATATGGATCAAGTAATCTAGTTCAAAGTGAAGTGAGGCCCTCATTTCATTTCCCATACAGTCAGAAGCAACCCCTTGCCAAACCCGTTAAGCCATTTACCTTTTTCAAGAAAACCCTAACCTAGGGATCACCGCCCACAATGAGTTAGATTGAATTGTTAAGGAAAAGGTTTAAGAAAAAAAGGGTAGTAGAATTGTTAGTTTCGTAAAAGGAAAGAAAAGAGATGAAAAAAAAAAAGCAAAAGGAAAGAATTGCTAAGGGGCAAGAGGCCAAAAAAAAAAAGAATGTTTGTGTTATCTTGAAAAGCACATAGAAAGGCCAGAAGTCAGGGGGCAAATGTCAGGCAATTCCGTTAGAAGGTCAAAGGTCATAAGAAAAGTCAACCCCCTCTATGAAAGGAGGAAATTTAAAGGTAATCCCAGGTGATAAAGAAGCCTAGTAGAAATAATAGGTTCAAGTCTTTACCCTTTCTTGCAAAAACCCGAAACCATGGCCTATATTACAACCCTACTGAAGTTCGCTCTAATTGAAAACGAATTGCTTGATTTAAATGAGCTAGTCACGCTGCCAAAGCTAAAGAGGGATGCTAACCTTGCTAGGGAAAATAGTCAAGGATGGCATGGATCTAAACCCTGCTGAAAGCAACATCGAATTTGAGCCTGTATATCTTGTTGTTTCGAAAACCCCATAACTTAGCCTACATTACGGTCCTAAAGCAAAGTCTCCTTAGATTGAAAGACTAGCCGCTTATCGCTCTGCTAAAGGTCGGGTAAGCTATTGCCAAAGCCCGAGAGTTGAGAGTTTCAGCCCCAATAATCCTATACACTAACCCCGAGATAAAGAATCAGAGGTAGTCAAAAGGTTGAGAAAGGCACAAAGTGCTATCATCTATTCAAGGTAAGATTGAGCCAGAGGAGAGACCAAACCCCTGAAAAGGAAGGAGTTACCATTCCAAAGATACTAAGTCTGATAGCACCCCTCTGTCATTCTGTTAACTAGAATATTTCTAATATGTGCATGCATTTTCATAAAAGAAATAAAAAATCGGTATGGGCTCCGCATACATAGGACATAAATCCCTATAGAAACAGAAGTCACCAATACAGTTTAATATTATCTCATGTAATAAATATACAACATCACCATCTAGGCACATACATTTGATCATATATTTAGTTGTATAAACTATAAATATCTTTGCATGTCCATGCATTTAACTATCTAAATCATAAACATCCATCTCTGTGCAAAACTTACAAAAAAATAAAGCTGTCTAACATAAACTAAACATATCTCCAAGATAGAGGCAAAAGCAGGTCAAGGTCTACGACAAGGGGCATCTGTCAAAGATTAAAATCAATATCCTGGCTTTGGAGGTAGTGGATAACTCCTAGAAGCGCCAGTATCCTACAAAGAAGACAAAATTAGAATTAGTAAGGCAAAGGAATAACTAAACAACAACAGAGCAAAAAAAAGGAGGAAAAGGACAACATACCCCGCCACCTCCCATCTGTGCTAACTACGCCATCAAGGAAGCCCCTTCTGCCTGGTACTGATCCCACTCTATTTGGAACTGGTCCCTCTGGTCTCTCACTGCAGTGAACTCAGCTTGGGGCACGAATCCCCTGGCACGGTGCCACAAGTTAACCACTACCTGACCAACAGCATACCCGCCAACTACTACCACAAATCGGGTGAATGCGCTAATAGAATGAGGCCCAAAGTGCGCAGCATAGTCCGTATCCGAAGGAAATAAGAAACTGGCACCCGGCTGGTGCTCCTAATAAGGAATAGGAACTCCCTCCACCAAAGCTCCAAACATATACTCTAGTGGATCTCCTGCTGACTTGAACTCCTCGTGAAACTAGCGCCAGTGTTGCTCTCCTAAGTAGGACTCCCAAGAATCATCGTTGAGAAAGAAAGCCCTCGATAGGGACAACGGGACCAAGTATCACACTGTCTCACAATGAACCGACCAAATAAAGGGCCGCCAAGTCACGGCCCTCACTTTGATCAACTCCAGGTTTGCCGATAACATCACGAAATCAGTGATCTCCGATTGCTGGACTACCCGGTCACGAGCCCACCTCAAAGCACAAGGATAAAGCTCATCCTCAATAACCTCGAGACAACGAACTGGCAGGCACTCATAGCTTTACCAGACAAGAAAAGGCCAGAAGCCAGTCATGCTACCCCAACGAGAGGAAGTCCGGACCTGCATCAACTGACGGAAGCAACTGAAGGAGAAGGACCCCCAATCCAGCTCAAACAAAGCCCTAAGATCAACTACTATACTCACCAATTGAAAAGGTACGAGCGAATTGTTGTTGTTATAAAAGCAGCTGAAGATGATATACAAAACATGTCGCCGCCTCATGATGTCTCCCTGGGCAGGTGATGGCTCAACAGCAAAGATACTGTCATCTTGACTGAGCCAAAAGACTAGGAAGGCAGAACGCTCAGGAGGGGGCAAGTCCTGCAAAATAGATGCATCAGCCCTACTAACTAACTGTAAGGTGATCCACCGACCGATGAAAGAAAGCCCCGTGATGATAACCCAATCCAACGGAGTGGGTCCTAACTCGAAGCCCACAAAATGAAAAGTCCTGGTCTCTTCAAACCACCTCTCAATAAGTGTCAGCATTAGATGTCTGTTCAGGCAGTTAGCATGTAATCCTATGAAGGCCCCAAACCCAATCTCAGCTAAGAAAGCATGGTAAGATGGAGCCGCCTGTTGCATAATACTGAAGACAAGATGAACAACCCCTTTAAAAGATGTGTGTACGCCCGGAGGGGGTAAATGCTATCGCAAGTAGACGCTGGGATGATAGGCAAAGTCTCCTAGCGGTGGAATATCTGGTATCTCCAGGTCACTAAGATCAGCATCCATCTGTCTATGTCTAGAGGAGGCTCTCCTGTAACCGGTCACCAAGGCCTGGCATCTCGACATCAACACCTATCTCCTCCTTGAAAGCTGCCTCAACCAGAGGGAAGGGGTCGACTGGTGGTCTATTCCCCAGTTCGCTCTGGCTAGAAGATGCTTGTCTTGTAGATCGCCGACTACCCCTGGAACAACTGGAACAGCCGACAAAATCTGTCCGAGCTACCTTCCCGGAGTGGTGTCTCCTCTCAGAACTGTCATCTCCTGAGTCTGTCATCTTGAAGATCAAGATAAGAATACCGACATAAGGTAAGTATAACTCGGAAAGGTAAAAGAGATGAGAAGTAAGAAAGAGAAGAAAGAGGAATAATAAAAAAATTATAAAAAATAAAAAGATTTCAAATGATAAGTCAAAATGAATTTCCTACACATTTTGATTTAAAAAGTCAAATTTCAAGTCAAAATAATTTTCCTATACATTTTGATTTCAAAATTAAAGTCTCAGGTCAAAATGAATTTTCTAAACATTTTGATTTCAAAAATTTCAGTTCCAAGTGAAAATGAATTTTCTACACATTTTCATTTTTCAATTTCGAATCAAAATGAATTTCCTATGCATTTTGTCTTCAAAGATTTTCAACTTCAAGTCAAAATAAATTTTCTAAACATTTTACCTTCAAATGTCAGGTCAAAACGAATTTTCTACAAGTTTTGTCCAAAATTTCAAAATAATTTCCAATTTAAAATCGGCTTTCAAATCTCAAAATTTTCCAGTCAAAATCCATCCTAAACTTTTTCTATTCCAATCAAAGTTTTCTAAAACTTCTTTCTCCAAAACGTTTTTGTCTAACTCAATTCTCAAGTTTTCAATCTTCGAAAATTTCTATTTCTGAGTTTTCTAAAGTCAAAATCCATTTTCAAATCTTTCAAAATATTTTCATTAAAAGTTTTTATTCAAAATTCCAATTTTTCAAAAGTCTTCCTGAATATTTTTTTTTCCAATAGATTTAGGTTCTCCTAAGTTTCTCCGGGCCTTCTTTGCCAAAAAGGCACCGCCCTCAATGGTTTTATATCTTTTTCCTTCAAAAAAAATTTATTCTGAAACTTTTCCAACTCTTTCCCTAATTTTGAATGATTTCGGCAGAGTTTAACTTAAAAATGGTCCCTACAACACCCACAACATCAACATAAAACACAAACCATGCACTTCACAATATCACAATTACGTAGCACTAACACCCGCGCACATTTTTCAAATTTCTAAGTTTTTCAAAAAGACTTGTTTTATTTTTTAACAAATCAATGGTTTTCAAAGTTATCCCAAAAATTTCTTAAAATCATTTCAAATGTTTTCCAAAATATTTTTGTATGTTTCTAAAAATTAAACCGTAATAATTTCTCAATTTTCTCAATTCTTCATATTTTTCTAAGTATTTTACTGTTTTTCAAAAAAATAAAAAATTCATCTAGTTTTCAAAAAAATCACAAAACTTCAAACGGCTGTTAAACACATTTTTCTAAGGCATACAGTATAAAAATATAGCCAGAAAACTCGATACCCAAAGCTGTAGGAACAAACTCCCAATTCCTGCAGAAACCCTCTTCACATAAACACGCAAAATACTCAAATTCAATCAAACAAGCACCAAAATGAAAAAATAACTTCACCAAAGTGTTCATAACATATCAAAACATCAATTTCCACTATCACATGACTTAAACGGAATTCTACATATCAAAATCAACATAAAATCAAAAACTCACCTCTTGGAGTTCTCCAACGAAATCTTCTCTTTCAACGACTTTTCCGACGATGGTGTCTACTTTTGGCAATGCTTCGTGGTCCCTAGGGAGCACTCCTTCAATGTCCAAGTCGATTTCCTCGTGAAGTCTCTCAGTTTTTTGAAAACTTTCCAAATCCCGCAAAAACGTCGAGCCAGCAGTTTGCTAGTTTTGGTTCCATGCCTAGTGCCACTAGCAGCAGCGCTAGGCCAAATTTAATTAGGGCGCCACTGCTAGTGGCGCTAGCATCAAATTCCAAACAGTTTTGCCTTTTTCCTGCCAAAACCTAATTTCAAACACCGTTTAGGCCAAATCTCCATTTTCAAACTCTAGTTTTCAAACATCTTCAAAGTCTGTCCCACCAACCGCCTCACGATCAAAATGGAACTCTTACTCTATCGTTTTCTGTCTCTGACAAGCAAAGACAGAAAAAGAGGGGCAGCTGTAATCACCCTATTTTTGCCCGCTCGATAGTCTCCAGTCCCTCCGGACTTTTATTCAAGTCGAAAGGAATGCATTCCAATTTTTCGGATATAATCCAGTCAATCGATCACTTCACGGGCTCGTCCGACCCAAATAGAGGCAAAATGACCAAAATGCCCTCGAGACGTTATCCTATCCAATTCTAGTGGGCACGTCTTCTCGAAGACAATAAGTCTCCTTTTTAATCTCAATCCTAGTTCAAATCCAATTTTAGTCCCATTCTAGCTCAAAATATGTCCGGCATGCCTTTCAAAAAGGTTAATCCCTCAAGGAGGTAAGTCCATCCAATTAGGCACGTTTTTTGAGAAAATTCTTCAGAACGATAAGTCCCTTCAAACCCGTCGACTGGGACGAGATCCCAAGTCCCTGAGACGGAAGAACGGTCCACCTTTAGTGCTTGCTAGCTCGCCAATGAAGAATATCTGTTTTGGCACGCCTTTCGAAAAAGTTGATTCCTCAGACAATAAGTCCACCTAGGACCTTCCCGAGATCAGGCAGTCTTTGGAATTATCGTGAACCGTTAGAGTGGCGAAAACACTCGTAAACATTACAACTGTTAGAGTGGTGGAAACACTAGTAAACAGGTCGACATTGGGACTTGTCAACAAACGCCTATGTCACGGGACCACTATCAGAGTTGCGGAAACATTCAAAACCCAAGTCAACACTAGTGCCTGCCAGCCCACTCCGGTGAAAAATAACCAAACTACCCCTTGGGCTATTTCCGGCACATTTCTTGAGAAAGTACCTAAGTCCTCAAAAAGGTAAGTCTACCCTTCCAAGATTGTCCTAAAGACAATCCGGCATAATTAGGTGCCTTCCAGGCAGTTTCGGGCCAATTTTGAGACCCTCCTATCAAAATGACCATTTTTGCCCCTAGGCATCAGAGCACCCTGGGAACCACACTAGCTCTGGGTATTAAACTGGTAATCTCCCAAGAATGCTTCCGATAGTAGCCCCGGCCTTTCGATGCATTTTTGGGTCATTCCAAGTCAGTTTTGGTAAACCTGGTGTAAAATGACTGTTTTGCTCCTAGTGGGCTGGTCGCATTTTCTAACCGGACCAGCTCTAGGTATCAAATCGGTAATCTCCTAAAACACTCTAGCTAATGTTTCCAAGCCTCCAATCTTCTTTCAGGACATTCCAAGTCCATCGCGGTAGCTTTCCGGTCCGATTGACCATTTTGCCCCTAATGGCTCAGTCAAACCTTCCAACACATCCTGACATTATTTTTCAAGTCTACTACCCCTGGGACACTATTCTAAGGGTTCATAACCCTTTTCGACCCTCCAAGCCATTCCCGACCCTTTAAATTATTCTCGGACCTTTAGGAGTTACTTCTAGCGAAGTCAGGCTAAAAATTGCATAGTAGTCACTAGTACAGGCGCCCAAATATTTGAAAGATACGTTGCTTGTCGGCCTTAAACATTTCTTAAATGGTTGGCACCTCTAGTAATGGCACGAAGCCAAAAAATGGCCTAGCACCACTTCTAGTGGTGCCAATGGTTTTTTTGGCCTGGCGCCAGTACAGCAGGTGCCAGTTCAGTCTTCTGTCTATAAATACAGAGCGTCTTCTAGAGTGAAAAGGGTTTACAAACTTAGTCTAAAAATCTTGCTCTTCGATACACAGAGCTCGAAGCCTCTCCAAACCCTAGTTTTCTTTAGGTTTTCCACACCCTAGCCTCCATATACAAAACTCTAGCCCCTATACACTAAACCCTAGCTCACATACACTCATATACAAGCCTTCAAAGCCTCCATTAAAGACTTGAAGTGCTACAACTTAGAAGCTTTTAAAGACCAAAGCAAGCAAAGCAAACAGAGCAAGTAAGGCAAGCAAGCAAAATAAAGAAGATACAAGGTAGGCTCTTTATTTACATTTATGCAATTCCCCCCTTTCTCTTCTCTCTCCTAACCCACTTGGGTTTTCTTCTATTTTAATCCCAATCTTCTACCCTCCCTTTCTTGCATGCTTGAAACAAGGGATTTTCCGGTTCATGTGTAGGATTAGGCAATTGAAAGTCATCGTGTAGGGGGCTTTCTCTTAGTCTAACCAAAGACCACGTGGGTTCGGCCCCTTTGATTATGTAATGAAGCCTTTAACCTTACATGTTCACAACCCCAACTTGTATTTTGCATATCATGATCATGCATCTCTTCAAAATTTGTTTTCAAACTTGTTTTTCAAAACTTGCATAGAAAATCATTTTCAAAACTTGCAAAAATTAAATTTTTCCAAATTTATTTTCAAAATCACAATTCGAAGGTGATTCTAGCCTTTCTGTGGTTGGAGTTGCTTTAGAAAAGTGTTAAATTTAAAGTGACTTTCATGGTCTATATTTTCAAATCCATGTTGTTTTCAAAACCACACTCCTAGACTAGTTCTAGTCATCTTATGGTTAGAATTGTTTTAGTCATTTTATGGTTAGAATCGTTTTAGGAAAATATGATATTTTTAGAGGCTTACAAAAGTCCACATTCAAGTTCTTTTCCAAATTGCTTTTCAAATTTATTTTCCAAAAATCTCTTTTTACATCCTCTCCAAAATCTCTTTCTAAAATCTCTTTCCTAAAATCTCTTTCCAAAAACTCTCTCAAAGTTTTACTCTCCAAAATCTCCCTTCCAAAACCCTTTTCAAGTTTACTTTCTAAAAACTCTTTTCTAAGATCTCCTTCCAAAAATCTTCCTTTCCTAAAATCTCTTTTCTAAAAATTCCCTCCAAAAATCCTTTTCCAAAAGTTTTCTTTAAAATTTTACTTTTTAAAAAAACACTCTTCAAATTCCCTTTCTCAAAATTCCCTTCAAAAGTTTTACTTTCTAAAAACACTTTTCAAGTTGCCTTCCAAAAAAATCTCTCTTTTCAAAAAGATCTTTTTTTTTTTTTTTCCAAAACCTCTTTACCTTGGAGTCCAAGTTAAGCTCTAGAGCCAATGATTAGGAAACCCTAATTTTCTTTCATAAAACATGATTTCCAGTCTTACCTCAAAACCTACGTTTCCAAAACCTCATTTTTACATCAAAATCATCAATTTCTAAGACCTATTTTCTACATCAAATCATAGACTTCCAAATCCAAGATTTCTAAAATTTCCCCTTCTAATTCCATTTAGGAAACTGGATCCAATCTTCCGTTTTTGGAAATAAAGTCAAATCACCTCTTTTAGAAATAAAATCTAATCTTTTGTTTTAGAAAATAGGAATCTAAATATTCCCTAATTCCAACCTTTCCTAAGTCCACACCTTTCAAATTTCAACTTTCTAAATTCTAAATTTTCAAATCTTTCTTAAACTCAAATCTTTCCTAAATTTCAAGTGTTTCTAAAACTCAAAACTTTTAAGCCTTTCCCAATTTCGAACTTTCCATTCTAAATCTTTCCAAAATTTTAAACTTTCTAAATTCAAAATCTTTCTTAAATCAAACTTTTCTTAATTCTAAAACTTTCCAAATTCCAAATCTTTTCAAACCTAATCAAATCTTTCCTAACAAGGAAACTTTCCAAATTCGAAACTTTTTTAAGTTGAAACTTTCTAAATTCAAAACTTTCCAATTTCAAAACCCTTCCTATTTTTAACTTTCCTAATTCAGAACTTCCCTAATTTGAAACTTTCCTAAAATGAAACTTTCCTAAAATGGAACTTTCCTATTTTGAAACTTTCCTAAATCCAATCTTTCTTAAACTCCAACTTTTCAAATCTTCTATTCCAATTCCAAATCAAACCCTTTTCTCAAATCAAATCTCTTTTTCAAATCAAACTCTTTTCAAATTAGATTTTATATCGGACTCTTGTGCGAACTATTACTGACCTGATTTCCAAAAAGAGATGCGTAGGCAACTCTCACGGGTGCGGTCACAACCTTTTTCAAACTTCCAACCAAAATCTATTTTCAAAATCTCTATTTTCAATTTCTAAAACATTCTTTCCAATTTCAAATCAAATCTACCTTTTCAAATTCATTTCAAATCAAATCAAGACCTTTTCAAATCTATTTTCAAAATTCAAGTCTAATTCTTGCACTTGCATATGATGCATCATGTCAAACTTCTTTTCTAAAGTGGATGTTTTTGGACATTTATTAATTAAAGACTCTAATGGGTGAACCTAGGATGAATAGACATGTAGGTACCATAAGGGTGGGGCAGGGTGATGGCTTAGTGCATCTTCCCTATACGTAACTAACCCCCAGACTTAGGATCATTGCTTTCAAAGACCAAATGGAGTTATTTTCGAAAAAGGGCTTAAAGTTTTTCAAAGGTTGCCAAACAACCTGTTTTCCTAAAAACGCTCTCTTGAGGATGTTTTCCAAAACCTTTTTTTCAAAAACCCTAAATGTAATATTCGGATTGTACTTAGTGTTAGGTGACCTAATTCACCTTAATCAAGTTACATGGTGATTCCAAATTGTTTTCCAAAAGCCCTTTATTCAAAATCAAATTTCAATTCAAACCAAGTCGCACTCATTTTTTTAGGAGGATGAGTTCTAACGACAGAGTACTATGTTTTTCTCACTTTGTCTTTTTCGAGTGCAAAAAATTGGGGCACGACAATGCAAACATACAATATCTAGTTTTTTGTAAATTACATATCGTTCTCTTTGCTAATTTACAGTACTTAATACTAGAATTAGATTGAAATCTACCAAGCATATTACATATGTCTTGCACAAATTTAAACATACATTTAGCTTACAAAATAACCAGAAAAATGATATATTATTTATATATGCATTTCCATATTAGGATTCACACATACATAATGTAACCCTATTAAATAACAAAAATACCATCATACACTCAAATATGCATAAAGTAAACTCCCAAGCATACCAAATTCTCAAGAAAATATGTGTGCCCCCAATAATATTACAGCCATTAGAAGATCAAAAAATTTACATACTTCGCTAGAACACTTGCCATAGTATCAACATAAGTCATTGGACTTATATCATAATCACTCTCACCAAGATACACAATGAACTCAACAAAAAAGGCAGGTCTCATGTGTCTCATAAGCCTTCTCACAGGAATCTCTAGAACAAGCTAAATAATTTTATGAGTATTAACAGAAGTAGGTGCATTAGTCCTCCTCTATTACTCATGATCATTCTCACAATTATAAGAAAAAAAACTCTCCTAAATCACAGGTAAGGGAATTATATAACAACAGCTCTCTTATTCCTTTCAACGGGTGAGGAGCACTCGATATCAGTTGCATCAAGCTCTAAGAACTTAGCTGTAAAATACTCAACAACTCCGGCACCTAAGAATAATAAAAATTGTACCCTTAGAATAACCTTTATACTCAATAAAGCAACAACGTGTGGTTATAGGGTTCAGTGTTTAAAAACATCACTTCGACTAGACAAGGCTAAACATAAAACCCAAACTCTATGATGATTAAGGTTTGGTTTCTTAGCCATCTACAACTCAAAAACAAAAGCAATCATTCTTACTAGAAACCATATTAAGAATGTACAAGGAGGGCTTAATAGTTTCATACCAAAATATGCAGACATATTACAACTACTCATCATGTCCTTAAGGGGGCAATTATGCCCCTCAGCCACAACATCTATTTAGGGCTAACATGTCTACCATAATACTCACACTATGGTCAGACCTTACAATTTTAATGACTTTCCTGGAGTGCTTATGCCATAACATCAAGGATTTTAAGCAGACTATGTTTAACATGGAAAAAACATACTCATCATTATGTGCACCATATCCAACGTTGAAAACATTATCAAATAAGTCACAAATATCATCCTTATCACACAACAAAAATAACTTCTTAGATTACTGCTATTAAATAAAGTCTTAAAAAAATTATGAACTTCTCAATGATCATATGCATTAATGTTTTAACCATTGAAAGGTTTGTTCAAAGGCAACAATGTCACAATATATCAACAAAATAGAGCAATAAACCTTTAAATTATACCTTTAACTCAAATAAACACAACTCACTAAGAGCACCCTGTTGCATCACTGCAGTCTTCCTTTTGGATAAAGTGTGTACTATGCCAGAGAGGTCTCCTATCAAGAAGTCAACTGAAAGAATTCTCAAGTTTTAACGTTTAAAAAGACTATACATGGCAACCAAAAATAAAGTAATAGATTAGTAAAATAAGGGTAACAAATAATTTACTATATGTTTTAAACTCAATCAAGCATAAATCAATAAGGATGCTTTGTTGCATCATTACCGTCTCCCCTTTGAATAGAGAGTGTAACATGCTATGAGATCCCTTGAGCAAGCAACCAAATGAGAGTACCCAAAATTTTGAAATGTCAGTCCCCCTAACCTTCCTAAAACTTAAAATTTCTTGAATCAGTTGCTGAATTTATTCGTGTCATTAAAACACATAATAACCCCCTTTGCGTAGGTGATTGTATACAATAATAAAATGGATATAGTAGTGTCATCTGTGTCATAAAACAAATAATAGCTCCCTTTTCAGCAAACGATTGTATGCAATAATACAATGGATATAGTTGTGTCATCCGTGTCATAAAACACACAATAACCCCTTTTGAGCAGGCAATTGTATGTAATAATGCATTAGATATAGTCATATTATCCGCGTCATTAAAACATATAATAACCTCCTTTAGGTAGGTAATTGTATGCAATAATATAATAAGTATAGACATGTTATCCATGTCATTAAAACACACAATAGTCCCCTTTAGGCAGCAATTGTATACAATAATATAATGGTTATAGTCATGTCATTTGTGTCATCAAAACACACAATAACTCCCTTTGGGCAAGCAATTGTATACAACAATACAATAGATATAACCATGTTATCCACATATAGAAGAAAATCAGATATCAACGGATGTATTCATTATGGCAGTAGCATCCATATCAACCCAAAACTTCTCAGCATAACATCATTTCATATAAATTGCTCAACTTTAATCCTAACATATTCAAAACTCATATGCATGCTACTACACATCATAAATGGGTACTATCATAAGTGTACCCTTAAAGATCATATAATGAAAATGTTTGCCCAAGTCTTATTTACCATTGATCATTTCATAATAGGGTACAAACCATAATGCACCTCTAAATTGATCACATAAAACATCAATTGTTATAGAAGTCTCTTATACCCATGACCATATCATAAATAAACATCATTCAAGAAGTATCCTAAATGGTCACCTGAGGGATATATATTACCCAAATAATTAACAATTGATAATTGTATACTTCAATGTACAATATTATACCTTGATAAAATGAGAAGGCTCAAGTCTCACTGGGTATAGAAATTTCTCCAGCATAAATGGTATAAACATGTAAAATAATTTATGATGCCTAAAATCCCCATGACATGACTAAAGCAATAAGAAATTATCTTTCTGTATTGTAGCATGTTCACATAATTTCTCATAAAGCTAACATGCCCAAACATACAAGCGTATGAAATTAATCTCAAATTTCTCCATAATACCATAAATCATAACATTTATTAAATAGTTGTTATATAAAATAGTCCATGTGCTCAAACTAACATCATAAATAATGCAAGTGCTAAAATGCATTTATTATCATATGCAAAGTGCCAATGGGGAGAACACAATTTTAACAATACAATATTACAAATCATATGGGCGTCATGTGACTCTCACTGTAATTAGTATCACATCATCCTAACATATGGGATGTAGATTTTTTCATATAAAAATAATAAAAATTTCACCTCTCCAATAACAGGCATAAAGACCATATATGCATGCTACAGACAAACCAATGTCGGCCAAGCCTTGGAGGTTCAAAATTCATTTCTTGTTATTGGGTTCCAACAAAGCACGATGAGGTTGAGCCTGTACGTTGCAAGGGTCCTAGTGTTGACCCACACACTACAATTAGTAGTTTCAAAATCTTTCAATGGTCAAAGAGTCAAAGATAGAAAAGAATGCAGTATAAGATTCACGTATAAACCCTAATTTCGAATTGCAAGCATATCAAATAATATTTAAAGAGTCCTAAATCTATATACTAGGCTTTATGGCTAATGTTAAATTTACAATAATATGAATGTAAATTAAAAACATTAATATACAAAGATTGAATAGGGAAGCGTACCCCTTTGTCCATGATTGATTGAGCAGTTGAACCTTAATAGTTGATATAATCTTGTATGAATACTGGGGTTAGGTCTTCCACTATGTCACTAAAACTATATGACGACTCTAAATGGGAAAAACTATGTAACTACTAAAAATGGGACCTTTTGTAACCGCAACTTACTGTTGCAAAAGGTTGGTTAGTCATCACAAAAGGCCGGTTAGCCATCACAAAAGGCCTTTTGTAATGGTCGTGTGACGGCAAATCAACCACACAAAAGAGGGGGTACAAAAAGTTTTTGTAGTAGCTAGATTTTTTGTGACAGCAAACTCACTGTCGCAAAAGCCTGACACCCAAGTAATTTTTTTGCGACAACAAGAGTCGTCACCAATGGCCATCGTAAAAGCTAATTTTTGCAATGGCCAGCTAAGCATTTGTGACGGGAGATGCCATCTCAAAAAAGACCTTTTGTGATAGCTGTGTAGCAATCACAAAAAGTCGTGGCTTGGTTATGCCTTTTGCAACAGCTACTTGCTGTCACAAATAATAATCCAGCTGTCACAAATACCTTGCCTATTTTTTTAATATATATTTTTTAAATTTAATTATCTATAATTCCTGTATATATAATTGCATAAATCAATAAATAAATCTCATTCACCATATAATTTCATAAATAAATAATTCAATTTCATTCACTAAAAGAAAAATATATAAAATGAAGCTTATGAAGTGTATATATAATATTAATCTGCATCATCTATACATTCAAAATGTAAAAATAAAAAATAAACCAACTTCAATGCATCGAACTATACAACCAATTTTTTTCATCCAAAATACGAAACTTATTGTCCAATATTAATACATCAAAAAATACTCAAAAAACATCCATTGACTGGGCCGGCCATGAACAGCAGCAGCCTACTCCTTTAGTATAACTTGAGTAAAAATTAAACAATAACAATACAATTAATTAAATAGTTAATATATATACATATATATGTGTGTGTGAATGTGATTAATGAAAAAAATAAATTAATAAAGTTATAATTTACATCAATAGATTTCCATGCAACGTGGCGGCCAACCGATACTCTCACAATTGCAATGCCTTTGCGTGGTCTTTCTCAAGGAGCATTAGGATTTCTTCATTTTCAACAAAAACATTGTAACTCCCAAACCGGGAGTCCTGTGATTGTTCTGTCAGTCCCCACATATTACTCGTGCCTAAACCGTGCTACATACTAAGTTTGGGGGTCGTTCTGAAGCCGTTTTGGGATTTTGTGCGACTTTAAACTTTAAATTTTTCTAAAGCAAAAAAAACTTTATAACTCCCAAACTAGGAGTCTTCTTCGGTCAGTCCCCATAAGTCACTTGTGCTTAGACCGTGCTATACCAAGTTTGGGGCCGTCCCGAGACCGTTTAGGGTTTTTGAGTCGTAGATCCCTAAAGCTTAAGACTTTAAAATTTAACTTGTTTCTAAAATGAAAAAAACTTTGTAACTCCCAAACCAAGAGTTCCATGACTATTCCATCAATTTTCACACGTCACCTATGTCTAGACTGTGATACATACCAAGTTTAGGGCCATTCTAAGATCGTTTGGGACTTTGAGCCGTAGATTCTCAAAACTTAATACTTCAAAATTTAGTTTTTTTCTAAAAAAGAAAGAATTTTGTAACTCCCAAACCGGAGTCCCTCGACTGTTCTGTTAGTCCCAACATATCACTCGTGCTTAGACCGTGCTATGCAGCAAGTTTGAGGTTGTTCTGAGACCGTTTGGGGATTTTGAGTCATAGATCCCCAACCTTTGTAACTTTTGTTTTGCAATTCATAACAGTTAACATGCATAATAAAATACAATTGAAAGTTACACTGCTACAAAAAAGGCTTTTCTCATCGCTTCAAAAAATGCCGGGAAAAGTCTTAAAAATGCCAGCAAAACTTTTGCCGACGCTTTTCTTGATGCTTTTACAAAACGCCGACGATATCGATGTCGGGAAAAATTCCCAACGTTTTATAGACTTTTCCAGGCATTTTCTTACCCCGGCGTGTTTTATCCCGACATTTTGAAAGCGCTTGAAATAACCTATCGTCAGCCCCCATTTTTCGATCGGTGAGTTGTAGTGGCATTTTAAAAACACCGGTAAAAGTGTGCAAATTGCCGGTAAAACTCTTAAATTAGCGGCGCTTTTCAAAAACGCTGGCAAAAGTCTAATTAATTTAAAAAAAACTATAAATACATTTTTTCCCCATGTTACTTTGCTAATATATTCAATATTTATTAAAAATGCAAATTATCCCGTAATAGTAAAAAAGAAAATTGAGGAGAATCAACTCAGAAATCTAAATTTTAAGGCCAAAGGAAAAAAAAAAACAAGAAGAAGTCTTCCAGCCTTGAAAGCATAAATCACAAGTATACAATCAAGAACTTCAAATTGAAATGAAATTCAAAGAGTTGAGCCTTGTTGAATCTGCCAACACTTTGACCATCTCAAGTAATCGCTTTGATGCCGCATGGAATGGTTTCCTCACTGGATGTAGCTTGATCTCATAAAACTTTGGCCACAGTTTTGTAGTGACTGAAGAAGGAAAGAGAAAATGATGAATCTAGATGCTTCAAGGAGGACTTGTCAAAAAAAAAAAAAACTTACACTTCCCTCTACTATCAATCATTTTCCTATAAAATCATAGAGAAACCAAGTCTTCCTATAATTTTTACAAGATACAAACTATTTATGCAAGATTTGTAACACAAGTCTTCCCAACCATTCAAGAATATGTCTTGTAGTAAGACAAACAATGCTACATAAGCAGATGAGTTCTTCTAAATTAACCTCTGAGATAAGACCACAGAAATTTGTTTCCCTCCCTCTGCGTCTCTATGGTTAACAAATACCAAGGGGGTTTCACATTATAATTTGTGAAACTAAGACACAAGGCAACAGTGCTTCACATGCGTCTAGTGAGTACTTTAAAACATTAGCTTTTTCACAATTTACAAATTCAATTGCAATGGGAACATTACCTTCACAGCCAATTTCTCATCAACATATTTGCATGCTTCCCTCATAGCAAGCTGCCAAAATAAACAATATTTTTTAGGTGTTTATAAGTTGATGAAAGTATAAGATGAGATTTCCGCAAATTCGAAGTCTATTTAATGAAATACTGGTGAAAAGCTATAACCAAAACTCATTCACCAATCAAAGCATTTCAAATAAACAGAGGGGAAAATTAATGATAACTAAATACTCACTCTATAACAGCTGATTATAGATGTTGGGTGAATCTTATTTCTCACCAAATCATTTGCTCTCTGTAGCAATTAAAGATCGAATCATACATTACTAAGCCTTTTTCAGAATACCAATCATATTTCGAACACCTGATAGGATCATAAAAGTTACTTCTAGAATGAATACAAGATCAATGTACTAGCTGGTTTTTATCTTTAGCAGCTCTGCAGCTATAATGACCATTGAAGTTGTCCCATCTCCAGCTTCTCGGTCATGAAGCTCAGCCAACTCAACAAGCACCTATAAGCATCGGAAAAAATTTAAATATGAGAACTGCAAAGAAGTTTGAGTTTCATGCTAAGCAAAACTTTAACAAAGAGCATAATGGATGCTTTATTCTTCCACCTTGGCAGTTGGATGCTCAACGTCTAACATCTTCAGTATTGTAGCACCATCATTAGAAAATGTTACATCACCAATATCATCAATTAGCATCTGAAATAAAAAAAAAATTAATAAAGGAAGTGTCAAGGCATGTGAAAAGTGAAAACCGTTACCTATTTTTAATTTTTATATTGGCAGCGCATGTGGAAACCTTCTCTATTATTTTTCATCTTTCATAGTTTATGTCATCAATGGCTATTGGCTAATAGCTTTATCTAAATTCACTGGTAGAATTTTTCCAATCAATTCCATCTCAATTAGCAAACTAAGCCTATCCAAAAGTTTGATGGGTAAATGTACATATAATTATAACAAGAGTTGGTTATAACAAAGTGCCAAGCAAACAATACGGTAAATAGATAAAAATAAAAATAAAAGTTTTTTTTGTTTTTTGGGGGGTGGGGGGTGGGGGGAGGTTGTCAAGCTTTGTATTTCATTATTTATTTGTAGCCAAATAAATTGATAAGCCAAAAAAGTTACCTTAATAATAAATTAATGCTCCTATCACACCTAACGTTTCCATCATAATGGGAGGATATCTCTTTTTTTCCGGAACAGCAAGTTACCTCACCTGCTGGTGAGATTAAAAATGATATACTCTAACATTTCTCCGCATAAGTAATGTAGATTAAATTATCAGCACACATATATTATTTATTTAAAGTTCTATAATTTCTTCCAGACATGTGTGCTTGTTTGCCAATTTCAATCATCAGATATTGAGAACCTTATGATGTGGGGGTGTCCACACACACTTGAATAGTCAATGCTTGATACGTGACTACTTAATTGACAAGGCAAATGTGTGTAGTAGGATTTTGACAAAATAAGGAGAGATGCCAAGGGCTGGTATCTAAGGTTATTTTGTTTATATGTATAAGTGTATAACTCTACCGTAAGAGGGGTTGATCAAGCAATTAACAAACCCTCAGTGGCAGCCTCTCTCCCTCTCTCTCTCTCTCTCTCTCTCTCTCTCTCACACACACACACACACACACATAAAAAAGACAACAAGGGACTTAAGCCTCCAAAATAAAGGTTAATAAGGCAACTGGTAACTAGTTGACCTATAAAATTAATGGTTCCTCTTTTCTCTCTATTATTATTCTTTTTATCTTCATCTTTCTTCCCTTGCATTGTTGGTGGTTGGGAGCTTTCTTGAGATAGATTGTTGCTGCTACTTCTGTGGGGAGGTTCAACAATGCATTCCCAATGAGAACTAACATTATCTGATCATTCTCCTCCTCGTGCACTATAACTCCTTTCTTTCCCCTCTTCAAAGTCAGGTAATTTTAGAGGCTAGAGGGGCATAATTTTCTGCTGTTCAATCAGGCCTGACTTTCCCTATGGTTATAGTCGATATTGTTTGCCCCATTTCATAGTCTATTAGCACCCCGCACTGTTTTGTGTCATTTTACTCGATGAACCAATCTCTATATGTTTTTGCTTGATTTTAATTTGCTCCTATGTTTCCTGTTTGGTTTCCTGCGAGCTTGACTAATTCATAGCACATCATGTCATACAAGTTCTCTAAAACTTTCAGAAGTCCAGCTAACCTGGGGCTGCATTAATTAGCACCTACGTATGTAGACACTTATAAAATGTATGAAATACCGTTGTCAGACAGTTGACACTTGCGTAAGGGTATGGGATATGTGTGACATGTGTTGTTAGACATTCACCCAGAAAAATGTTTAGTAACTTAAGTTTCACATAATTATGCATGAAATCCTTTATGACACCTTGTAAACACCATTTTATCCTAGAAAATAAAAGAAGTATACTAAGAAATTATAAATTTCTTGTGTGTCCCCGTGTCTTTGGACATAGTATTTAAATGAATCAGAAACTTAGACACATGCCCACACCAGTTCATGTAACATAGACTAGCACCATAACCTATAAATTGTATCAATATTCCCCTACAAACAGCAATTCAAGTTTTTGTTACCATTATAAACTTATAAAAGCTAGGCCCCTAGACAAGTAGGCCCACGGACTGCAGCAGACATGGATAGCTTTAGCTTTTACACAGGTTCTTGCACTTGGTTTATGCACAACTGTCAACAAAGGCTCTTTGATGCAACAAAAATCCAAAAAGAAATATGCAAGTATCCTACCAACAATAGAAACCTCACACTAGTAGAAGAGAACTAACTTGGAAATAGAAGCTAGAACCTTATTTGAAGGCACCTCCACTGGTGTTTTACCAAATTTGGCAACTACAAAGCCTCTTACATAATGCCTCTCTGTTTTCAGGATTTTAGTATTCAACAACATCCTCGCAGTTTTTCTTTATTAGGTGAGAGAACATCTCAAACATAAGAAAATTCCCTGTTTTCTCAATGACGGTGGAAGAATATGTACTACTTACTCTCCTCATCCCAAGGACAATATAACTGTCATTTTCCTAGCCCTTTGATCATTGTATATTCCCAATGGGGATTATTTTATATGGGGCAGGGGCAGGGGCAGGGGCAGGGAAAAGAGGAAAATTTCTCTAAGTCACCCTAGTTGCCACAGCATAACAAGTTTATGCATTCAAGCTCATTGAAACCCCCAGATAGCGAGCATAAACATTGTGGAAGAAGAATGCCAAAAAATTATATAGACAATACATTAATAGCCAAGAACACTAGAATACAAATCTAAATACAGCTACAAGAACCTCAGAATTTATTTCAGCTAGTTCCTTTAATGTGGTCAGTGGTCTCACTCCTGACTCCATAAAGCTAAATTAGTAGTGTTGTATATTTGGTATTATAAGATCTTTTAGGAACTTAATTAAAGCAAGCTTACTTCATCTTGGTCTAATGACTCAAACAGAAGAATTTTAGAAGCTAACATAATCTCATCTGAATGGTTAGTACAAATGTTGAACTTTAATATATCAAGATTGATGAGTGCTGAAAAATACCCAATATCTATGAGGAGATTTCATGCTGTAGCTGATGTCTTTGCCAGTCCCATTGCCTTCAGGATCTGACAAGAAGGATAATAAACATTAGATTAGGTTTGCAGTAGACAAGTGCAAGTGTGTGGAACACAAAAATAAAAGAAACACACGAACTCCTGAAATTCCTTCTCAGCAGCCTACTTAGCTTTCTCCATAGAAGTTCTACTACCTAATTTTTCAAATAGATGGAATCCCAAC
The DNA here is from genome assembly GCA_033060915.1 of Euryodendron excelsum. Taxonomy (NCBI): domain Eukaryota; kingdom Viridiplantae; phylum Streptophyta; class Magnoliopsida; order Ericales; family Pentaphylacaceae; genus Euryodendron; species Euryodendron excelsum. The sequence goes on along the minus strand of CM065377.1, from coordinate 48,402,505 downwards.
TTTAGAATCATTGGAAAGCAAGAAAGCCATAAAGATTTGTGGTCATGAAGTATAGGTCAGAGTATCATCTCAACAGCATAGATAACCGAAAAAGTAAAAGATACACATGATTAACAGACTTTTAATGAATTAGAAAGTCAAAAATTTAAGAAGAGATTTCATGAAAGATCAAAAACCTCACAAACTTTGCAATATTAGAACAATATGGATGTGCTTTATTAGCCACACAGCTAGAACCACAACCATAACCAGAAAATTGCAGTCTTAAAACCTACTAAGATCAGCATTATGGGTGAAATTATGATCCATCAAAGATTGAAATAATTTAATTTAGTTTGCACCCTCCTTAACTGAGAAGGCAATTCATTGCTAATTCTGGTGAGAAAACCTTGTCAAGTCCAACGGGGCCAAGTGAAGACTTCACAATGTTTGCAACTGCTTGACATGCCATCACTGCCCATTCCCACACATCCATAATAACATTCAGGAAATATAAATACAAACATATATGTATATACTTGTGTAAGCGTAAACAATATAGAGTACATATATACAAAGAATCAAGAGAGAGTACCATTTTGGGTGCGAACGTCCTGTCCGGACTGGCGGTCACCCATAATATCAGGGGTTTGTGATGCAATCGTCATTTCTTGCCAATTCACTTAAGAGTGAGAGGACAAAGCAAAGAGCGAAGCTGTACATGAAATTTGAAGAAATGTCGAGTGAAAAAACTGGAGGAGAAGAAGAAGAGAAACCCTAGATCTGCTCTGAGCGAGGACGATGGTGGAGATTGGGGGTGGGAGACAATGAATCGAAGACAAGTGCTTTCTCTGGAACTTTCAGATAGAAGCTTGGAAGCAAAAGGAACTTTCGAAAACTGGCGACGACATAATCTTTCTCGTCACAAACGAGAGCAGGAGGTTTGGGTAAGAGTGACGAAGACGGTGTAAGGTCCGATCTTCTCGATGGAGGGCGAAGGCAGTGGCTGCGGTGGCCTGATGCAGGTGAACCCCCGTTCGCAAGCGAGAGAAACCAGTGACCTAGGGTTTTGATTGTGAGAGAGAGAAAAGAGTGGGAGAAAGTTCAGAGTCCCGCCCCGGGGCTTTTCATCGTGAGGTGAACAAGAAGGGCGAAGGGTACAATTTTTTCCAAACCGAAACGACGTCGTTTTAAAAGAAGCATAGCTTTTTTAAAACCCTCTCCCGGCGCTTTAAAAACAGCGCCGGTATTTGTCACGCAAAATTGATTGAACTTTGCCTATTTATATATAAAACGGCGTTGTTTATAAAAGCGCCAGCGTGCATGGACATATGACGGCATTTCTATAAAGCATCGGAAAAAGTGTGCTGCCTTATCCCTCTTTCGTATTAGTGTTAACAGCTTGTTTGGAACTTAGGGAAGGGAATAGAAAGGAAGAAAAAATCACTATTGCTTTCTTTCCTTATTTGATTCTACCTATGAGGGAAAGGGAAGGGAAAAGGGAGGAAAAATTTTAAATCACTCTCTTTCTCTCTTTTCTTTTCTTCCACTTTCCTCTCATTTTCTTCACAAAACCAAGCAAGGAAGGGAAAATAGTATACCTTCCCTTCCCTCCCCTCCCCTCCCCTCCCCTCCCGTAAGTTCCAAACATGCTGTAATAGAATGAAGCAATCGGGACAATCTACCCCTATCCAGTAATTGAAACCACCAGTATTCGTACAAACAACTCCTTGTGCGGAAAGGAAAAAAAGTAAGCAATAAGTAATACAACCCCCACTATTTGCGATGGCGTATTTGCGATGGGGTTACCGTAGCAAATGTTTTAAATAAAACTACGTCGTTTGGATATAAAACGACGTAGTTTCGATACCCAATGTCATTTTCCCCCCTTTTCTTCTCCTCTTTCCCTCTTTCCCTCTTATTCGACTAGCCGCGCACCCTAGCTTGGAAATGTCGACGATCACCACTGCGGCGCGATAGTGTTTCGCCTGGAAGGCCATCGCCGGAGACGACGCTTGAAAGCCGCTGCCGAAAGACGATGCTTGGATGGCTTGCATTGCCAGAAGCCTTGTCGACTGGTGAGCCGTCTCTCTTCCCTCCTCCCTCCTCCCTCCTCCCTCGTCGCCTGCAGCGGCGACTGGAAGCCCTAGCCGCCAAAACTCCTCACGGACTACTACCCCTCGTCGACGAAGCCTTTGCCTTGGTGTTGTCGCCGCCGGAAGTCCACACCCACTGGTAAGCTTCTCTCTTTCTCCCTCGTTGCCTCTCTGTTTCGAGGTCTCTGTTTCGAGGTCTCTGTTTCTATATCAGATATCACACATTATACATTTACAAATTATTTCATGTATAAAATTCATCACATTATACATTATCAAATTTATTTAGTCTTCCATATGGAGATATGGTTTTATTACTACAAAACAGAGCCATAAAACTTTCCAGAGTAGAAGGATAGGACTTCCCCCGTCACTTTGCATTCCATGAATCTCGTCACCTGAATGAAATTCTTCTCAAATATATATAATGCAAGTAGAAAGCTATTGACTTCAATGGCAGTCCAAGAAGAGTGATGACACACCAGCTTTTGCTTTTAGGCATTACATTTGAGTTAGTTTTTCCTTACATTTAAGATAATATTTGCATGTGGATTTCAATGAAAATTGAAAAAAATAAATAGATAAGACGAGTAAACCCTATTTTGAAAGCTTTGAAATTAATATTATCTTGAGAATTATGTAAGTAAGACCGATGCTTATAGAGGCTTTGGATGAGACCTTAGAAGTCTCTAGTGAATTTTGTGCAAATAACCCAAAATTCGGAATGGAATATCTAACCACGTAATTTTTTTTCTTTTTTTTTTTGTTATAACTCTCTCAATATTAAAAATTTTGTGATGAATTCAAAACTAGTAAAAGCTAGACTCACATGAACTTTTTAAGAATAAGAAACTAGGAAAAAGGAAATGGGGTTTGCTTCAATTTTAGCTATTTGAAACCATCTAGACTAACTGATTAATGATAGAATTTCAACCATATCCCCTTGTTCTTGTTTATGGTTGATACACTTATTTAGATGTCATTAACTGCTTAATGAATATGACTATTTTCAATCTTTTATTTTCTTGATAGCACAATGTGTTTCTCTTCTTCATGATAGTACATCTGTGTGCTTGTAATTTGATAAACATTACAATCATTTGCCATTGTCTATGGTCCAGCAGGTTTGTTTAATTCACTTTCTTACTTTATAGTAACAATTTATATTTATATATTTTAATTAACTCATGCAGTCATGAATTAATTAAAATATAAGCATATAACCTTAGACCTGTTCAAGAATCGTCTATGTAGTTTGTAGATTCAACTACGATGAGATGGTTCTTGAATTATCCAGTTTCAGATAATTCAGGAATGCATAAATCTATGTAGTAGTTAGTGGCTCACCGGTTTAAATTGTTCTTCTTTGATGGAAATTCTGTGTAGCAAACTCTGTGTTCTCTGGGTACATATGGGATGTGGTGTACAACAATACACTTCGTTTACGTTGCGTACTTAGAGAACTGTAGGGAGATGCCGCCGGATTTTCCTTAAAGAGGGACAAAACGGTTTGAGCTACTTCCTATTGCATAGATTATGCATTCCTGAATGGGATAGGACCACCTACCTATTAAAGAGGAGTTGTATGGATAATTTTCATGTTGCATGAACATTTATGATCTATATTTTACGTATGGTGACTTAATTAGTAATGTTTATGTGGATATATACAGAAAAATGGACAAGAGTTAGATTGATTCTGGTGATAGGCTTTTCAGGGAATATGTGGACGGAATAGACCAATTTCTTGTGTTTGCGTACACTGGCAAGGGTGCAGATTCATTGATCTACTGTCCTTGTAGGCACTGTGCAAATCATTATTATTTTTCACGAGATGTTGTGCGTGAGCATCTTCTCAACAAGGGGATGTTAAGAAAATATAAGATTTGGAGTAGTCATGGGGAATCTTATCCTTCTAGTTCTAGTTGCCCTGATAGAGACAGTGGAATGTTGGGGGATGCAGACTTTGCAGATGATATGATCGGTATGATAAATGATGCTATTCCGCATGTAGGTGGAAGTTTTGAGAATGATGATGTCCAAATAGGAGGGAATGAAGAAACTGTTAAGTATTTCAAGCTTCTAGAGGAAGAGCAGTGTGAATTGTATCCGGGATGTAAGAAATTTAATAAATTGTCGTTCATTGTTCGACTCTTGCATCTTAAGGTGCTTAATCATTGGACGGACAAGTCCATAGATATGTTACTCGAGTTGTTAAGTGAGGCTTTTCTTGAGGGTGTGCAACTTCCTAAGAATTACTATAAAGCTCAAAAGATAACTGAAAATCTAGGCTTTACATATATGACTTGGGATGCATACCCCAACAGTTGTATGTTGTTCAGGAATGAGCACGCTGATCTTAATCAATGTCTCATATATCATGTTTTTAGATGGAAAGAGAGTGTCAATACTTCAGAAAATCGTGGTAAACTGAAGCCTGCAAACAGATGAGGTACTTTCCTTTGAAGCTAAGGCTGCAAAGATTGTTTATGTCGTCCAATACATCTAGGTCTATGAAATGGCATGCAGAGGACCGAACAAATGATGAAACTTTAAGGCATCCTGCAGACTCTGAGGCGTGGAAAGATTTTGATCGGCAAAACCCAGTCTTTGCTAGTGATAGCCGTAATGTGAGGCTTGGGCTTGCGTCGGATGGATTCAACTCGTTTAGATCGATGAATATAGTTCATAGCACTTAGCCTGTAGTGTTGATTCCATACAATCTACCACCTTGGATGTACATGAAACAACCATTTTTTATATTGTCTGTGCTTATAGATCGGCCTAAAGGACCCGGTGACAAGATTGATGTCTACTTGCAGCCGTTAATCAAGGAGTTGATTGAGCTTTGGAATGAAGGTGTACCCACTTTTGATGCATCGACCAAACAGATGTTCCAATTGTTCGCATGTTTATTGTGGACAATTGGTGACTTCCCTGGATACGCCGTGCTGTCGGGATGGAGTACCAAAGGTGAATATGCTTGCCCGTGTTGCAATACGCAAACTAAATCCAGAAGGTTAAAGCACGGAAAAAAGTTTGTCTACATGGGCCACCGTCGCTTTTTGCCTACTCGACATAAATTTTGAAGGGATAGAGTATCATTTGATAAGACCCAAGAAATTGGAACAAAACCTGAAATGTTGTCTGGATTAGAGATGTTGTTACAGTTGGAAGCAAAAGGTATTCTTACCCAATACATATTGGATGACCTTACAGTAAGGCACCAGAGATCAAAAGAGAAGCAAAAGAATGATGAGCCCAAAACCCATAATTGGAAAAAAAAAGAGCATCTTTTATGAATTACCGTACTAGAAATACAATTTAGTAAGACACAATCTCGATGTGATGCATATAGAGAAGAATGTGTGTGACAATGTATTATGGACAATACTAGGAGTTGTGGGAAAGTCAAAGGACAATGCAAATGCTCGACGTGATTTGAAAGAAATGGGAATTAGAGAAGCATTACACCCAGTAGAGAAGGGGGCCAACAAATTGTACTTGCCTCCTACTCAGTTCACGATGACCAAGGAGGAAAAATATTTGTTCTTGAAAGTGCTAAAGGAAGTAAGAGTGCCAAATGGGTATGCATCTAATATATCACGACATGTTCATTTAGATAAAAGAACTATTTGGGGTTTAAAGAGTCACGACAATCATGTCATGATGCAACAACTTATTCCTTTGGCTATACGTCATTCTTTGCCTAAGAAAGTCATTGAACCATTGATTGAATTGAGCAACTTCTTCAGGCAACTGTGCTCGAAGTTGAATTGTGTAACTGACTTACAGTATATTCAGGATCGTATAGCAGTAACTTTTTGTCATCTTGAGAAATTATTTTCCCCGGCCTTCTTTGATATAATGGAACACTTGCCCATTCATTTGGCAGATGAAGCATTATTGTGTGGACCAGTTCAATATCGATGGATATACTCAATTGAGAGATATCTTCTAACATTGAAAGAATATGTTCGAAATCGAGCTTTTCTATAAGGTTCAATAGCTAAAGGGTACTTGATGGAAGAGTGCATGAATTTCTGTGCCCAATATCTTCATGACATAGAAACCAAAACTAATCGATCGGTGCAGAGCAAAGATAGTCCAGAAGGGTTAGGCAAATTTTTTCGTCCTCATAAGAGTGTACTGACACAGGCTCATCGCTATGCCTTGTTCAACTCTAAATCAGTGGCATCATTCATAAAGTAAGTTTGTTTTTTAATCACCACTTCATGTTAAAGTATGTAGTAGTTTTATATACATCATCTTCATATATGTAATTTTATTGCACAGCAATCACCTTGAATTTGTTGAGGAAAAATTTCCTCAAGCAGACAATCATCAAATTCAGCGCAAGCATTTTGAAACATTCCACACTTGGTTCAGCAATCATGTATGTTTTATTTTTTTCAGTTCACTCAAACTTATGTACACTTCATGAATATAAATATACACTCCTGGTTGCATAACAGGTTCAACGTTTACGAAGGACAACAAATATCATCTTCTCTGATGAAATCACAAATTTGGCAAATGGTCCTAATGACATAACATACAGGTATAATGCCTACAATGTCAGTAGGTTCCATTTTCATGTGAAGCACATGGATGATAGTTAAGTTACTCAAAATAGTGGTGTAAGTTTAAAGGCTGAGACCCTGAGTTATGCTAGTCTAAAGGATAATAATCCTCATGTGGGGTCTGTGTACTACTATGGACAACTGACTGATATTGTTGAAATTTGATACACTAATGACATGGCATTTGTTATGTTTAAGTGTGATTGGGTTGATAACATCCGCGCGAAGAAGGAAGATGCTTTCAAGTTTACATTGGTCAACTTCAACCATTTGTTATACCGAGATGATCAAGAGACCAATGAACCTTTCATCTTTGCATCCCAAGCAGAGCAGGTTTGGTATGCGTCAGAACCTTTACAAGCAGAGTGGCATGTTGTTGTGAAGATGTCATAGAGAAGTTTATTTGATATGCATTCCTTAGACACTCAAGCTGAGCCTTATGCAAGTCAACAACTGGAAGAAAATATTGCCCTTCATGATAAAGATATTCACTGGGTTAGGGAAGGAACAGAAGGAGCAACGGTCGATGCTCCTGTCTAACAGTCATATTCCAACTTGTCAATGATGGACTAACCTTTTGTCTTCCTCTATTAGCTTTGTGTAGTTGGTTATTTGATATGTACATAGTTGTAACCATATTTTGACATGTAACATGTAACATGTAACTGTTAATTTGCAACTTCTAAAACTTTCTCTATAGTTTGATAAGTTTGACCTTAATTCCCTCACATATGTGCTTACAAACTTGAAAGCTTTCATACTTTTCCCTCTATTTGTTAGTTGTTTATTTTGTATGTAGCTTGTATTTTTCTTACCAGGTTATTATGTCAAAGAGGAAGAGGTCTACTGGTCGGACGGTGTCTGATGTATTGCAATCATTTACATCTCAATCTGAGGAGACTACTCCACCAGTTCCATCTCAACAACCTATGTTGCAATCGTCTCCTCCTCTACTGACTGTTTCAGCTGAGGCAGCAGGGTTAGCACCATCAGATACATCCTCACGGCCGCTTGAATCAGGTATAAACTAAGTTAATAAATGTTCACACATTTAGATAACAACTAATATCACATGTTTTGATTTATATTATTATTTTAGATTCACTTGCTTCAAGGCCATCAGGTAATAAGACATCCTCATCGTGTTCAAAGAAAGGGCGAGGCTTGGCATTGGGTATTCGTGACTGGGGTAGCAAGGATTTCAAGTATCACGTGGTATTTGATAAGATGTGGTGCCCAATTGAGAACACAAAAGTTAACAAACTCTCAGGGCAGTTGGGCATCATAGTGTGTCACATTGTACCCTTGATATATACAGATTGGACACAAGTACCCTCTAATTTGATCGATCAAATTTGGCAGGATGTTAAGGTAAAAACGTTATTGTTTCTTCGATTAGTAAAACTGTAATATTTGTCTATCAGTTTAATGACTAAAGTTTTTATAGCGTAATTTGGAACCTTGTCCGGATGAGTACAAACCGGTTTGCATGGATAAATGTGCGAAGTTATGGAAGGATCATAAGTACCATATCAAAAAAAAGCATTTTACGCCATATCGAGACATTTTGGACCGTTATCCCGATTGTCCTGATGGTGTCCTTCCAAATCACTGGAGAGAGCTCGTGGATTATTGGAGGACCGAGGCGGAAAAGGTTTGAGTATTTATGTCATTACATTCATTTGCAATAACATCCTTATTGAATATTTATGTCATTAATTATGCCAATCTATTGTAGGCAATTGCAAAAAATAATTCAACGAATAGGGAGCTTCGTGGCCCACCTCATACAACTGGAAAGACACAGTTCTCGACAATACGCCATGAGGTACATACGTAAGAAAATTAACGCTTATTATTATGTTTTGGGTTGTAAGCATTCACATATCATATTGTATGTTTGCTAAATTAGATGGAGGCGGCTGGGGACCGAATAGACAAGATGAGTGTCTACTTGAGGACTCGCCGAGTAAATGACCAAGATGTGGTTCCCTATATTGTAAGTAGTACTTATTCCAATCTTAGTATTTAAATTTGTTTCATATTGTCAATTAATTTGTCTTTTGGATGTGTAGGATGAATATAATTGACTTCTAGAGAAGGTACCTGAGGAGCAAAGGACGGATGATGCTTGTAACAAGATATTTCACAAAGTTTTCGGGGACGATGGACATGGCTACTGCCGCACATACGGCACTGGCATATCTCGGGCTGCTGTTTATTGGGAGGATACTGGTCCATCACAGTGTCATACGGGCCTGCGAGAGGAGCTAAGAGAAGAGCTGCGAGAGAATTTGAAAGAGGAATTGCGAGAGGAGCTGAAAGAAGAGATCACTCGACAGGTCACCTTACAATTGATGAAAGCCGGTGTCTTATCTGGAGATGCAACTCGACAGGTCACCATGCAATTGATGAATTTCTTAAAATAACAATTTTTATACATGTTCTTTTTTTTTTTGATATTGTAATTAACAGTATTTCATTGTGTTTAGGTTCTGGATGCATCTAGCGGACACCAGGTACGAGTTGAGTCTGTGGGTGATGATCATATACCATCTCGTTCACCGTCATTGCCTCATTCAGCTTCATTGCCTCCACCACTGGAGCAGGTATTATCACTTGTTTCCTCACTTTTGTTACTTGATTATCATACTTGAAAATTCAAATGCTGCTATCATATTAGGTTTCTTTTAGGAAAAAACGTGTCTTCTAGTCGTTTGGGTACTAAAACCCACAAACAAGTTTGTAAGTTCATCAAGATCAACACGCAGTAAGATTTAGGCATGATGACGTGTAAGAATGAACGGCACGGTCGCCGGAGTCTCGGTTTGGAAGATGTAACAGTTTTTTCTCTCTTTTCCTTAGAGTTGTTTTTAGAAAAAAATCATGTTTTCTATGGGCTCACCTTCATGTTTTAGAAGCAGTCACAAGAAGAGGCCATGGGCTCACCTTCAACTTCTTTTCTGTGGAAGTTTTTGTGGCAGTTGCAGGCTGAGCAAGTGAGGGCCTCTAGGGTACCTTCCTCTCCATTGAGCATGAACTCACCGCACCCATCTGTGGCATTTCCACCTATGGCTGCTGCATGGTTCTTCAAGCATTCCCTATACCTTACCATTTTTTTGTAGGGCACATGGTCCTCCAGGGCTGTGGGTATGGGGCCATTGGAGGGGATGATTTGGGGTGCTGAAGTTGGAATAATGTGATTGTAGGGTGCATGATCATGATGGATCATGTGCCTATGACCATAAGAACTGTTAATTGGAATTGGGATTTCCCCTTCTTGACTTGAAAGTTTCATTTCTAGTTTCCTAATCCTCTCTCTCTCTCTCTCTCTCTCTCTCTCTCTCTCTCTCTCTCTCTCTCTCTCTCTCTCTCTCTCTCTCTCTATGTGCCCTTTTTATTTATTTATTTGTGTTGTTGGTTTGGAGACCAAAGAGAGAAGGAACAAGACAGGAGACAATTAGAGGCCTAAATGATTAAATTAAAGAGTTGACTGTTTTTGACATTCCTAGGAGTTTTCTTAAGAATTGTTCACTTTTTTGGAAGCAACACGATCCAGTATACCTATGGACTCTTGACACCATATCTTCAACACATATAGCCCTTAATTTCTTTCAGACCAAAGGAAATGACCTACTCATGCAAATTCATATATAACATGAAGCTTTAGTCTTATGCAATTGAACTACAGTTGCTGTGTGTGTGTGTGTGAGAGAGAGAGAGAGAGAGAGTGAGTGAGTGAGTGTTCTTAGACTTGCTGAAATGTAACCCAACACTGAAAACATTAATCTAATATTGTTCAAGAACTTAGAAAAAAGAGAAAAACAAATAAGCAAATTCAGTAGCTAGCCATGAGGACAAACCAGTACGAGCTCAGATTTCCGTCAAACTCGACACGTAGTAAGATTTAGGCACGAGTGACATGTAGGAACGAATGGCACGGTTGCCGGAGTCCCGGTTTGGGAGATGTAACAGTTTTTTCTCTCTTTTCCTTAGAGTTTTTTTTAGAAAAAATCATGTTTTCTAGTCGTTTGGATACTAAAACCCACAAACGAGTTTGTGAGTCCGTCAAGATCGACACGTAGTAAGATTTAGGCACGAGTGACGTGTAGGAACTAACGGCACGGTCGCCGGAGTCCCGGTTTGAGAGATGTAACAGTTTTTCCTCTCTTTTCCTTAGAGTTTTTTTAAGCAAAAATCATGTTTTCTAGTCGTTTAGGTAATAAAACCCACAAACGAGTTTGTGAGTCCATCAAGATCGACACGTAGCAAGATTTAGGCATGAGTGACGTGTAGGAATGAATGGCACGGTCACTGGAGTCCCGGTTTGGGAGATGTAACAGTTTTTTCCCCTCTTTTCCTTGGATTTTTTTTAGGAAAAAACGTGTTTTCTAGTCGTTTGGGTACTAAAACCCACAAACGAGCTTGGATCTCCGTCAAACTTGACACGTAGTAAGATTTAGGTACGAGTGACGAGTGGGAACAAACCGCACAGTTGTTGGAGTCCCGGTTTGAGAGATTTAATTTTTTTTCCTTCTCTTTTCCTTAGTCTTTTTTTTACAAAATAACCTGTTTTCGAGTCATCTAGGTAGTAAAACCCACAAATGAGATCGAAACTCCGTCAAACTTGACACGTAGTAAGATTTAGGCATGGGTGACGTGTAGGAATAAACGGCACAGTCGCCGGAGTGCTGGTTTGGGAGATGTAACAGTTTTTTCCCCTCTTTTCCTTGGAGTTTTTTTAGGAAAAAACGTGTTTTCTAGTTGTTTGAGTACTAAAACCCACAAACGAGCTCGGATCTCTGTCAAACTGGACACGTAGTAAGATTTAGGCACGAGTGACGAGTGGGAACAAACAGCACAGTTGTCGGAGTCCCGGTTTGAGAGATTGAATTTTTTTTCCTTCTCTTTTCCTTAGTGTTTTTTTTTTATAGAATAACCTGTTTTCGAGTCGTCTAGGTAGTAAAACCCACAAACGAGATCGGAACTCCGTCAAACTCGACATGTAGTAAGATTTAGGCACGAGTAACGTGTGAGAATGAACAACACAGTTGCCAGAGTCCCGGTTTGAGAAATTTATTTGTTTTTCCTTCTCTTTTCCTTAGTTTTTTTTAGAGAATAACGTGTTTTGGAGTTGTTTAGGTACTAAAACTCACAAATGAGCACAGAACTCCGTCAAACTCGACACGTAGTAAGATTTAGGCACGAGTGACGTGTGGGAATGAACAGCACAGTTGCTGGAGTCTCGGTTTGAGAGATTTATTTGTTTTTCCTTCTCTTTTCCTTAGTTTTTTTTAGAGAATAACCTATTTTTGAGTCGTTTAGGTACTAAAACCCACAAACGAGCTCGAAACTCCGTCAAACTCGACACGTAGTAAGATTTAGGCACGAGTGACGTGTGGGAATGAACGGCACAGTTGCCGGAGTCCCGGTTTGAGAGATTTAATTTTTTTTTCCTTCTCTTTTCCTTAGTTTTTTTAGAGAATAACCTGTTTTCGAATCGTTTTGGTACTAAAACCCACAAACGAGATCGAAACTCTGTCAAACTTGACATGTAGTAAGATTTAGGCACGAGTGACGAGTGGGAACGAATGGTACAGTTGCCGCAGTCCCAGTTTGACAGATTTAATTGTTTTTCCTTCTCTTTTTCTTAGTTTTTTTAGAGAATAACGTGTTTTCGAGTCGTTTAGGTACTAAAACCCACAAACGAGCTCAGAACTCCGTCAAACTCGACACGTAGTAAGATTTAGGCATGAGTGACGTGTACGAATGAACAGCATAGTTGCCGGAGTCCCGGTTTGAGAGATTTAATTTTTTTTCCTTCTCTTTTCGTTAATTTTTTTTAGGGAATAACCTCACATTCGATTCGCCTAGGTACTAAAGCTCACAAACGAGCTCGGAACTCCGTCAAACTCAACACGTAGTAAGATTTAGGCATGAGTGACGTGTGAGAATGAACGACACGGTCGCCGGAGTCCCGGTTTGGGAGATGTAACACTTTTTTCTTTAGCTTTTTTTTAAGAAAATAACGTGTTTTCAAGTTGTTTGGATACATAACTACACAAACGAGCTCCGAACTCCGTCAAACTCGACATGTAGTAAGATTTAAACACGAGTAACGTGTGGAACAAATGGCATAGTTGCCAGATTCTCGATTTGAGAGATTTAATTATTTTTCCTTCTGTTTTCCTTAGTTTTTTTTTAGAGAATAACGTGTTTTTGAGTCGTTTAGGTACTAAAACATACAAACGAGCCCGGAACTCCATCTAACTCGACACGTAGTAAGATTTAGCCACGAGTGACGTGTGGGAACGAACAACACGATCGCCGGTGTTCCGGTTTGTGAGAAGTAACATTTTTTTCTCTCTTTTCCTTAGTTTTTTTAGAATAATCGTTTTGCGTAATTGTACTAATTATGTTTAAGTTTTTTGAATTTATGATTTAAGAATATTGCATTTATTATTGTAGGATGGAGTAAAGGTTTCTTTACTTTATTTTGGTCTTCCAAAACTCGAATTAGCGGAAGGAGTTCTTGTTAGCATGAATCCATTGACAGAAATTGATGGAGAAACATTGGGTCAAAATTACTACAAAGTTTTTGTTCAAAATGCTCAAAAACCTAACGCTTTATTAGAACGACCTCGCAAAGACATTATAACTGTTGGAGAATCTGTCGGCTGACATGTGGCTTGGCTTTCTCGTGAGGTAAATTACATTTTTATTTCAATAAACCCATATATTACATGCATATCTATTAATTTTATTTATTATGTCATTATCATATCTAATATTGTTTTATTTTCTTCTTTTCAGATTATTGATAAAGAATAGGTGGATGGTCTTTTTGTATTGGCTTATGTTGTAATAGACTTAAAACTCTCTTTTGTTGTATGAATTTTTCATTTAGGTTGTTCTTTTTGTGAGAGATTATGTATGTATTTTGGTTTTGTTTTGGATATTGGTGGAAGGCAATATTGTTTGTTTATTTGTTGTTTGGATATGTATATTAAAATGGAATATTAATTTTCTTAAGTATTTATTTAAGCATTTTGGTTTTACTGAATGTTTGAATTTAGTAGTTTTGATCATATTAAATGTTCATTTTATCAGGGTAAATAACAAATTACAAAAATCATGCCTAATATGGAGCAAAAAAATTTTTTTTTCCAAAAGTATTTGCGACAGCAAGATACCGTCACAAATACTTTGGTGATTTTAAATCATTTATTTCGCAATTGTATTTGCGACGGCATGAACCGTTGCAAATACTTGAGACGACTGCAAGTACATATTACAAAAATATTATTTGCGACGGCAGAAACCGTCGCAAATGGGGTCGTTTTAAAATTTTATTCCATGAAAATAGCATTAGCGACGGCAATTAATCCGTCGCAAAAGGGCTTATTGGCCACGACATGCTATACCGTTGCAAAAAAATTTGGTCCGTCGTACACTATTTGCAACGAGGGCACGCCGTCACAAAAGGTCACCATGCCATCGCACAGCCATCGCAAAAAGTATTTGCGACCCCTCCATTTATGTCGCCTTAAATGTCGATGCTCAGCCGTCGCAAATGAGTATTTGCGACAGCATTTAGAGTATTTGCGACGGCATTGAGCCGTCGCAAAAAATGCCTTTTCTTGTAGTGGTTTTACAAAATGGAACACATCTGGTGGTTTAGAGATGGAGGAGCTGTATCCATAGGGGAAAGGGAAGTGGCTTTGGTAGCCAACTTATACAAAGCCACTGAACCATCTTGTTGCTGCTTCACGTTTGTTAACTCAAGAAGCTCTGAAAACAACTCTAGTCCTTTGAGAACAAAAAATGTCATAAATATTCCGAATCAAATACAAATGATTGCTAAAGCAATTGTTAGATAAAATGCAGAACACTGAAGTAAATGATCATGAAAGGATCTTACCATTGCTATCAATGTAGGCAGCTTTCTGATCATTAGGCAAACAAAGATGAGAAAGAGCCAAACCAACTCATCTTTGAAACACCTTTTCTACAACCCGCATTAAGTACAACAAATGGCTTAATACCTATCACGAAAAAATATGGATGGATGTAATTAATTGGTATATCATTCCTTATTAATATTCTATATCAAAGTCACTACTCTAAGCTCCAAAACCTAAATATTAAATACAAATGGTTGCACCTTCATATGTTGAAGTTGATTGAGTTTTGCATTTGCTTTGTGTAACAAGGCACCTTTTAAACAAAGTCTTCAATTTTATTCCCAAATAAGCAAGATAATAAATCGTTTGAGTTTTTCTCATGTATTTCTATGCATGCGACTGAAGGAGACAGAGTATTAAATGGAGATAAAATTATTGGTGCAGAAGAAAATTCTTGAGATATTTTTCTCCTAGATTTCTTTTCTTTTCCCACCCATCATAAGAACCAGACAAGGGTGAATAATAGAAGAGGAAACAAAATTTTTGAGATACTTTTCTCCTAGATTGCCTGCACCTTCAAGGGTGTTCTTGTTCATTACAAAGACTTCTTATTGAATTTTTGCCTAGTTACTCGTTGATTTCCTTTTTAGTGTAGAACAAAGTAAGGAATAATTGATTAAATTATATTCAACCTTTGTTCAATAACTAGTAGTCACATGGCAATATCCAGTAAGCCCATCTAACTTACGACTTCAATTAGACAAAAGTAAGAGAACTCAAAGGTCATTTATCAATTCTTCTTTCCATGAAATCAATAAGATGAGGCTAATTTTGGCTTTTATAAAGCTCAAAAAGATGGAATAACAAGACAAAGAAACTAGTCAGATGAAAACAAAAAGAAAACTCACTCGTGCATGGATCTCCTCCTCTAATCTTTTCAGGGTCTTGGCTACATTCCCTAGTTGGCTGTAAGTAAATCCCTCTAAACTCACTAGTTGGCTGGAAGAAAAGAGATAACGAGGAATTGACCATTATTTGCTTTGTGATATTATTGAAACAAGTATTTAAATCTTAAATGGTTACTGAAATGAAAATAAAGTCAGAGCATTAAAATAGATATATACTTGGACAACCAATTCTCCATCTTGAAGCTTTTGAAAGCCTCCAACACTTCCACCTGAGAGAGAGGGAGATAGAGTAAAGGGCGAGAGGGAGAGACTGGATGTCTAGATCTAGGGCTTTTGATTGAGGAAGAAAAGAGGAGGAAGGTAAGTTTTGAGTCCTGCCACTTGAAATGATGTCGTTTCATTAAATATTTGCTACAGGAAGCTGCCATCACAGAAAGACCGTTGCAAATGCTAGCCCATTTGCGACGGAAAATTGCAGCCACAAATTGCCGTTAACCCAGTAAATAGTAACGAAAATAAATTAAAGGAAGAACAAAAGGACCAGATAACTGGAAAGGACCAGATAACTGGAAAATGACCAGATAACTGGAATAGTGCAAAGTAATTAAGAAGTAGAAAAAGAAGAAACAGTTGTGGTAGTAAGCCTCAACGATTTATAGGCATGCCCAGAGGGTCAACCAGACGTTGTTTACAGCTTATAACAGATAATAGATAATGAAAGCAATTAAAACCAGCCAATAAGGCGGTATAAGCATAGAATAAAAGAAAATAATGAACAAGCAAATAATTATTAATACTAAAGTTTGCAGCATTGAATCTTGAAATTGAAAATTGAAAATTACATAAACAAATTACATAAACATTTGAAGATTATCAGGTAGTATCTGGAAATCTCTGATACTTGAACTTCAGAGTTTGATTACAGAGGAATTCTAGAGAGAGAGAGAAAGAGAGAGAGAGAGAGAGAGAGAGAGAGAGAGAGAGAGGTTGGACTCGAACTTGGCCTATCTCAAAACATGGAAAGACAGGGTATAGATAGAGAAAAGTTGATACTGTTGCTTCACATGTCTGGTTACTGTAGATCAGCCGACAGTCGATTTGTTTTTTGCAGAATAGTAAATAGTCAATTGTGAATAGTAAAAAAGTCAATTTTACTGTAGCACTTTTGTCTTTTTGTGAAATTACTGTAGCACTTTCGTCTTTTGTGAAAATACTGTAGCACTTTCGTCTTTTGTGAAAATATTGTAGCACTTTCGTCTTTTGTGAAAATACTGTAGCACTTTCGTCTTTTGTGAAAATTGTCTTTGTGGCCGAAAGTTGATGGAGTTGTCACCAAAAGTTGATTGCTCTGTCACTGGCATGTTTGCTTGCTTTTGGACCTTGTTTGTACTGGAGTGAAGACACCGTAACAGTCATCTTTGTTATCCTGTGCAAGATCTGCGGAAGAGATTTGAGAACTTTGATCTGGATTTGCTGGAGAAGCCTCGTCATCACTATCTGAGAGAGATGATAGGGTTTCTAGTAGTTGTTGACAAAGTTCTTTCTTTGATTTAGCCGCTACTAATTGAGGAATGATTTGGCTTCGGTTGAGGAGAAACTGCGGGTTGGTAGTAGTAGAAATTGTAGGATGTTGTTGGAAAAATTGATGAACTGCTTATGGGGTGCAAAATTGAGGATTCCATTTATCCCACCATTTAACTTGAAAGCTACAGGTAAGGTTAGAAAAGGAATTGTGCGAAATAATAGTATAATTCCAAGCACAAATCCATGGAATAGAGAATTGGGTCATGAAAGGTAAGACACAAGGAAATTTGGAAAGAAATCTATTAGGTTTGAATTTGTCTTTGTAAATAAGGAAGGCTTCATTGATGGAGGGAGGAAAGATTTGAGTAATTGCACCAAAATGAGTCCACCAAGAAAAGAACCAATTGGGAAAATTTAAAGAGAAATCTTTTTGAAATGTAAACATCCAGGAATGACTAAATTTGTGGTTTTGGAAGAAGAAAGTGTTGAACCAAGCTTGTTGGTAATAGTAATAATTAAAGGTAGGTGGATTAAAGATTTTTGAAAATCGTCGAGGTTGGAAAGGATGAGGTCCCTTTGGTTTTGATCAGGAGTGAAATGGCGTTTGAGGGTAATTGAATCAGTTTCTATGAGAATATATTCATAGAATTGTTGGGTATGAATGGGAGAGATTTGAAGAAAATGTGTGTTTTGAGGGAACACTCTAGGAGGAATTTCAAATGGATCCTCAGACCATGTTTGTTTTTCCAAAAGAACAATAGATTGTTCGCATTTTGTTTTAAGAAAGTATTTTGATTTGAAAGTGGGGTTAGTGGCCACCACTTGAGAAGGAGTGGGATGAGAAACTGCCACTTGCTGAGAAGAAGTTGCCGCTTGCAGTTGAGATCCTCTGGTAGTTTGAGCATAGGTTTGGGAAAGTTGTTGGGATTGTTCAATAAGGGTTTGGTTATACCAATCACTTGGTGTAAGAGCTTTGAGGGGAATTGGTTTCATTGCATAAGCAGCTTTGGTTTGGGACTGAGTTTTAGCCGGGACTTTGCCTGGATCATGGGATGGTTTAGGAGGCATGATTGGAATCTCCCTGTAAGAATTCTCGCGTAAGAAAATCTGGAATTGAATTATCAGTACCTTTAATATAAGAAATTTTAAAATAAAAAACAGAAAGAATAGCTTGCCACCTAGCAAAAATTTGTTTAGAGGCTATATTTTGTACATCTTTAAAAATAATATTTTTGGCTGCTTGGCAATCAATACGAAGTAAAAATTCTTGATTTAATAAATCACTTTAAAATTTGAAAATGCATAGAACAATAGCTAAAATTTCCTTTTTGATGGTACTATAATTCTTTTGGGTAGAGTTCCAAGTACCAGAGGTAAACCTAACCAGTTTTTCTTTGTTATTGAGAACTTGTTTGAGGATACCTCCATAACCTATGTCAGAGGCATCTGTTTCAACTATTTTGAGAGCATTAGGGTTGGCTAAGTTTAGACAGGGGAGGGTCTAAACACATTGTTTAAGAGTTTGGATAATTTTTGTATGCTCACTAGACCAGGCAGGAGGGTCCTTCTTGAGACGTTGTCTTAAAGGGGCAGCTATCTGACTTAAATTGGGGTAAAACTTAGAGACATAATTAAGACTACCTAAGAAACGTTGCAATTGATTTTTATCTTTGATTATATCAGGAAATTTATTAGCAAATTGAATAGATCGTTCAATAGGGGTAATTGTACCTTGATAAATATAATGACCTAAGAACCTGACACGAGTTTGGAATAAACTAATTTTCTTTGCAGAAAGGACTAAACCAGTGTGTTTAACAATTTTGAAAAATTGTTCAAGATGTGTCCAGTGTTGAATAATAGAATTAGAAAAAATTAAATATCATCAATATAAACAATTGTGAATTGAGAATAGGGATTGAAAATATCATTCATAATTTTTTGAAATTCAGAGGGAGCATTTTTTAAACCAAATGGCATTACATTCCATTCATAATGTCCAAAAGGTAAAGTAAATGCAGTTTTATATCGATCTTGTTCAGCTAGTTGGATGTGCCAAAAGCCAGATTTCATATCAAATTTTGAAAAGATTTTTGCATGACAAAGACGTTGAAGAAGATCTTTTTTATTGGGAATAGGATACCGAATCCATTGGAGGGCGTCATTGAGAGGTTTATAATTGATTACTAGACGGGGAGCACCTCGTTCAATCTCAGCATTTTTATAAACATAAAAGGCAGCACAACTCCATGGAGATCTATTGGGACGAATTAATTTTTTATCAAGTAAATCCTGAATTTCTTTTTTGCAATATTCAAAAAGTTCATGGTTCATTTGGATTGGATGAGCTTTGGTAGGAATTTTGGAGTTAGAAAATTTAGAAGCATAAGGTAAAGTAACAACATGTTTGTGCCTAGACCAGAAAGCATTGGGTACATCAGAACAAACTTCTTGTTGTAATTGTTTTTAAAAATTTACCTATGGCTAATTGCAAAGTACCATTTTGTAAGCTACGTTCAATTTGAGTACTAATTTTTTCCTCTTTTAAAAATAATAAGTGTTTTTCTTTTCGAAGGATAAGATTAAGTGTATTATGGGAAATAGCAAAATTTTTTAAAGTATTGAGATCTTTGGTACGAGGAGGACAAACAAAGGGAAAAATAATTTGATTATTATTAAGAGTAGTAGTGATACCTTTAGTAGTAACTTGAAAGGGTTGGAGAAGACTAAGGAAAGGAGTTCCTAATATGACTTCTCTGGAAAGGTTTTTGACAAGAACAAAAGGAGTTTTGATACACACATTATTATTGCAAATATGAGCATTAGAAAGTTTATATTGTATTTGGAGTGGAGTTCCACCAGCAGCAAAGAGACGTTCATGTGTTTTTTCAAAATATTTAGTTGGGATTAAACCTTCTTGAATGCAATTAAGCTCGGCACTAGAGTAAAAAAGGGCAATAGTGTCAAATCGAAATTCTTGGTTGACAACAATAGTAATTTTGACATTCCATTTTTGATAAGAGATTTGGGAAAATAAGAAAATATCTGTAGGATTTGAGACAATAGGTTGGCTAGAAGAAGAGGAATTTTGGAAATATTATGTTTAAGATTGTCAAGATCAATTTTGGAAATATTATGTTTAAGTTTTAAATCACGTAATTCTTTTTTGACAGAGTTGATTTCAGTTTGTAAATCTTGAATAGTTATAGGGGAAGACTTAGAAGTTTGATCAAATCTTTTGAGAATATCATTAAGATTATAAGGGTTATTTAGTAATGAAATACCTTGGGTAGTTTTGTCAGTAGAAGTTAAACTCTGTTTAAGTTGAAGTAAATAATCTTTTTTAACTTGAGGATCAGAAATTTTTTCAATAACATCAAGAAGTAATTCTTGTTCTTTTGTAATAACATTAATAGTATGTGTGGTTGGACATTGAAAATTTGTTTTTATAATTTGGTCAGGTTCAGGAGGAGAAGAAGAAGTATGAGATTCTTCTCCAGAAGAAGATTGGGATACAATTTCATCTATTTGTAATTCATCATCAGAGAGTGGGGGATTATCAGAAGCATCAGAATTTAAGAATAAATGCATAAGTTGTTGTTTAAGTGTTTCATCAATATCTAAAGAATTAATTTTTTGATTCATGCGACATTGATTTTTATAATGACCAATTTTACCACATTTATAACATGTGGGAACTTTTCTTGTGTGTTTAGAAACATGTTTAGGTTTAGAAGGAGAAGTTTTGATAGGAGGTTGTGTATAGGGCTTTTGGTAAAAAAATATTGGAACTTGGTTTTGGTTTTCGAAAAAATCTACGTGCAGAAGTAGTGCGACGTTTGCGTCGTGAAGGGGGTATGATTTGTGTGGTGTTTTCAAAACCAAATTGTTGGCAAAAGGTGCCTAATTCATGTTTGGAAGTGGCTAAATCCTTTTGTAATTGTTGGTTAAGTTTGAAGTTGGTACAGAGTTCAAGACCTTGGGTTTGGATGGCATTAATTAAGTCACCATAAGTGAGTTGTTCATAAGGGACAACTCCATTGTTATTTTCTTTGAGTTTGTCTTTGACCTTTTGAGAAAATAGTTTGGCAAGACCATCTAAAAATTTTTCTTTCCAATGTGTTTGACGGCAATCATCACGTAACATAACTTTGGTTAAGAAAACATCTTTATACCAACGAAAATCTTGAAGTTTTGGACATCGAAGATTATTGAGGATTTCAGAGGTAACAGCTTGGACTTTGGAAGGATGCCCTAAGAAGTGCCTAGAAATGGAAAAGATAAGGGTACTAACTGCATCTTCAATTGTTTGATTATCTTCAGTTTTGATGGGTGTACCATTTGAATAAGTTTTGATTGCAGTAAGGATTTGGGTACGTTCAGTAGAGGTGAGGAAATGATCCCACCATCCTTTAAGATGACCAATAAAACCAGCAACTAATGCTTGAGCAACAGCAACATTAGAAGATTTTTGTTTAGTTTTGTAGGCTAAAGCAACCATTGTCATTTCTTGGAGTTTGTTAAGAATATGATATTCATTCATACCATCAAAATTCCATTCATAAATGGTGCCACCATGATAAGCAGCTTGAGTGAATTGATTCCTTTCTTCATATTACATATCAGGAAGAGTAGGACGAGGATAATAATTTTTTGTGTTATTAGATTCATAGCGGTTTTGATATTTCCATTTTTGTTTTTAATTAGTAGTGTTAAGTTCTAAAGGTTGGGAATCATTCATGGTTTGTTCAATAGCTTCAACTTCAGAAAGGGTTGGTCGAGATAAAGTATTAATAGTTTTAGAAGTAGATGGAGGTGTGTCAGGTGCAGTAACAACACGGAGAACATGATCTAGTTGTGCAAGTTTGTGATCAATGTGAGAAGAAAAGTCTTGGTCACTTAATTCATTTTGAAGATGTGAAGGGACGTCATGTGGTGTGAATAGGGGGTTTTCGGTAGTGGTGAGCTTAGTGACTTGATCTTTGTTGATACAGTTTTCTACACGAGTTAATTGGTCACCTATAGTTTTAAGTGTTTGATTTGTAAAATTATTTTGTGGTAAAATATTAGAAATATCTTTGGCATTAGGAGGTGAAGTATCAAGCTTAAGTTTGAAAGGGGAAGCAGTAATAATACTAGATCTGTGTTGAATATGAATTTCTTCTAGAGGGGGATGAATAGAAGGTTTAATAATATCGTTTGAAGTAACCCACTGATTTTTAGTATTGGTAATAACATTAAGTTGGTCAAAATAATTTGAATAATATTCAAACCAGTCAAAGAAACTTAAATGGATTTTGTGATTTTGAACAAACTGATAATATTCTTCATGTATAGGAAGGCGAGCAATTTCATCAAAGGTTTCTAAAAACCAATTCTTCTTTTGTGTATTTTGGGGAGAATTGAAATTACGAATCAGAATAGATTTATCAAAAATAAATTCTTGTTCTATCATATTCATTTGGGGATCAAGAGGAGGATCTAGAAGCATTTGAGATAGTGTGGAAGATTGGAGAAAATCATCATGTGTATAAATAGGTTGTGCAACATTAGAAGTTGTGACAGATTGTAAGATAGGAGATCTAAAAGGTATTGAAGAAGAAGGAACAGAAGAAAAAGAATTTCTAGGAGGAAAAGACTGAAATTGGGTACTTACAGATGAACCAACATTTGAAAATCGTGGTTGAGTTGACCCTATTGTGGTATTTGTGAATTTAATACGGACACTACCATTAGTATTTTCTTGGATATATTCCAAATCTTTGTTTTCAATTGTTGTAGAGGGAATCTCATTAACTAACGTCCATTCTAATGGGAGATTGACATCTTCCCAGCGTATGGTTTTGGGAGTACTAATGTTTGAATCACTATTGGTGTAAAGAAGGAGGGTTTCTCCTTTAGGACTAGTGATCCTACATCGTGGATCTACAAGTGTTGTCGTGGCTTTGAGATGAATGCAATAAATTATTGAAAATGGAATATTGCCTGGTGTTAAATCATAACCAGAAGTTTTTATTTTTAGTGTAAGGACTTTGAGAATACCAGTATCTTGAAGACAAACAGTGTACCCTGGATAACAATCAAAATGGACTGGTCCACTGTAAAGGCTTGTTTCTATGAGTCCTAAAGTACTATTGATGAATGTTGTGTGTCTTTTATCTTGTAAAGTTAAAAGAATTGCAGTATTTTGACCTTGGCGAGTTAAAGGAACAACAGCTATTTGTATTAATCCTAAATGTAAATAATTGTATTTTTTCTATTTGTATTTATTGATAATGGATTGGCTAAGTAATTGGATTTGTTTAGTTTTTTCAGTAAAAGGAATAGTTTGTTCAACTGTTTTGATAGTATAATTGGAAAGAAAATCAAAAGGTTTGATTTGGTAAACTTGATTAACAGAGACACGAAGAGGTGTCCAATTTGGTGAAGGGAAACTTTGTTCTTCTTGATCAAGAATAGTTGAGTCATTACTACTATGAGATTGACGAGATATAGAAGACATAGTTCTAGATAAGCGATTCATTAGGAAACTAATTATCTAACATTTAAATATTTAATTCAAAATTATATATTAGATTAAATCCTATGGGATGAACAAGACTTACCCTAGCCGGTTAACGACTTACGCCTACTGCCTCAATTCTAGGACTTACAATGGCAACACGACAAGTTGGTTTACAGGTTTGTCATCAGACAACGCAAAGGAAAATAAGCAAACATATAACCAGAAAATAAATACTTGAATGTAGGACAAACAGTTAAACTAATAAACTATTTATAAGCACTATGGCTTTGATACCATTCTAACCCAGGAAATAGTAAGTGCTGGTCATTTTCCAGTTATCTGGTCCTCTTGTTCTTCCTTAAAAAGTGGTTTTTGTGACGGCATTTGTGATGGCTGCTTAACCTTCGCAAATAGTGGTATTTTCAATGGAAAAGCAGCCGTCACAAATTCTCCTGTCCCAAAAACTTACATTTTTAGCAGTGTGTGTCATGGAAAGAGAGGGGATCTAGCCATATATATGTAACCTAGCCACATTGGGCCCTCCCATAAATGGCTTACAATGGGCTTAACATTGACCCACACTTAACCGTCCAACTACATTATCTCTATTAGGTGCATATAAGCCCAACTGTATAGATCACTACAATATAGGGTCTTATCGTGTACGTTTCATACTTGGATCCAACCCATTTTATTAAAACAAAATCCCAACTAGTTTTTGAGAAAACAAGCAAATGGTCAGAAGAATTTGTGGTTCTTTGCAAGGTCTTTGAAGTCAAGCAAGTTGGGTGAGTCAACAGTGTGCAACTAACCTCCCAATTGTCCTCCACGCAGTAGTGGAGGACTTTTAATCTTCCAAAATTGAGTGTCCATCTATAAACAAAGAAGACATATTCAAACACTACATTACTAGTTGTAGACTTTGGGCAGAGTTAATTAAGTTTTGAGAACTTCTTCTGGGCCATCTATTTTTGAGCTGATAGGAACCCTTCATCTTGGAACTTGTCGAGCAATGCTAATAGTGCGAAATTACCTCCCAATTTTCCACCATGTCTAGGACCACTTCAGTTCCATCCAACCTTCTTTTTCCTACTTCAGAACTTCCATTTCATTACCCGATTAACACATCCACACGATAGTGGAGGACTTTGAATCTTCCTAATGGCGGCTTCCTTAACATGTTACATATACAGTTAGGGATGGCATTGGAGCCAAGAAAATCCGAACCCCTCTTTACCCTTCCCCTTATAGGAAGGGTTTGGAATTTGAATAAACCTATTAAGGGTGGGATATGGGAACAAAACAAAACTTGATGTACGTTTGGGATGAGGTAGGGGTTAGGTTACCTCATCCTAAACCCGTCCCAATTATGTTATAAAATATGTAAATACTTGCCGCGCCCCATTTCCTGACGCCAGGCCCTCTTGGCTTAGGGGGGAATTGGTACGATGCTCTCTCGTTAGAACTCATCCTCCTAGAAAGACAAATGCGATGGGGTTTGAATTTTTGAAATAGAATTGACTAGGACTTTTTGAAAAGGTCTTTGGAGTTACCACCTAACATGTTTAAAGATGTGCTAGGTCATCTACACCAAGTAAAACCCGAGGGTTAAACTTAGGTTTTGGAAAAGGTTTTTGAAAAACGTCCTTATGAGAGAGTTTTAGAAGGTAGGGTTGTTTGATAACCCTAAAAACATTGGAAAGCCCTTTTGAAAATTAACTCTAGTTTTGGTCATTAAAACAAAAATTCTTAAGTCTGGGGGTTGGTTACGTGTAGAGAAGATGTGCTAAGACTATCACCCTACCCCGCCCTTACGGTACCTATATGTCTATTTACCTTTTACTCACCTAATTATGACTCACTGGTTACCTATGTTTAATGCTATCTACTTAGAAAATTTTTGAAAACAAAGTTTGAAAAAGAGTTTGAAAGATGGAGTTGAGTTTGAAAAAGGGTTATGGAATTGGGAATTTAAAAAGAGTTGTGACCGCATCATATGAAGGGTTGCCTACGTACCTCCTTAAAGAGGATCAGGTCAGTCGTAGTTTGGACCATAGTCTAAAAGAGTTGGAATTTTGAAATGGATTTCTATTTCTATAAGGTTTCCATTTTTAGAAAGTTTTCTTCTCATGAAAGTTTGAGTTTGAAAATGTTTCCTTTTCAGGAAAGAATGGACTTTGAAAATGTCTCCTTTTCAAGAAAAGTTTATTTGATTTTTGAAATGTTTCCTTTTCAAAAAGATTGGATTTGAAAATTTTTCCTTTTTAGGAAGATTTGATTTGAAAAGTTTCCTTTTCAAGAAGAGTGGACTTGAAAATGTTTAATTTTCAAGAAGATTGGATTTAGAAATGTTTCCTTTTTAGGAAGATTTGATTTGGTTTTTGAAAGGTTTCCTTTTTAGGAAGATTGGATTTGAAAATGTTTCCTTTTTTGAAAGATTGAGATTTGATTTTAAAATATCGATTTGGTTTGAAAATATTTGATTTGATTTTGAAAAGGCAAGTTTGGATTGTTTCCAAAATGAAAGGAGTTGATTTGGGTTTTAAATTTGAAAGGTTTTAAAAAGGAGTGATTTGAGGGATTTGAAATAGAAGGTTTGATTGATTTAAAGAAGGAAAGTATGGAAAAGGAAAGTTTCAGTTGATTTGGAAATTGAGGATTTTGAGGGTTTGAAAAAGGTATGATTTTGGCTTAAAAAAAGGAAAGTTTTTTAGAGGACAAAAAAGGAATTTTCCTAGGGTTGGACTTCTAAGGTTTGGCAAATGAGAGTTTTGTAAATGGATCGAAAATCGATTCTTTTGAAAACATGTTTTAGGGCTCGAAACTCTAACTTGGATTTTAGACATCCAAATGAATATCGCACCTTACCTAAAGCCATTCTAGCCATTGAAAGGCTAGAATCGCTTTAGGCTTGTGACTTCGAAAAACAATAAAGGTATGAGAATGTAGACCTTTAAGGTCTTTTTTAATGTCACACATTTCTCGAAACAACCTTAATCATTAAAAGACTAAGATCATTTCGAGATCGTGTTTTTTAAAAGGAACAAATGTAGGCTAACAGGAACCGTTTAAAAATGTCACACTTTTCCAAGAAAACCCTAACCATAAAAGGGTTAGGATCCACCTAAAATTGTGGTTTTAAGAAAACTACTTTGAAAATGGTTTTAATGGGTAGAGAAATGGCATGAATGTAAATATATGATTTTGATAATAATGGCATGAAACATACAAGGTTTGGTATCACCACTTTGCAAGAGGGCCTTAAGACCATGCCGTGAAACAACTGAGGACCAAGAAGAGAGTCCCGATCGGTAATCTCCTCTTGTTTACTCTCGACATGGACTTAACATCCTCTTGTTCCAAGCATGTAAGAAAGAGGGGTTTAGATATAGGGGATTAAAAAAGAAAAATACCCAAGTGGGTTCGAAGGGAGAAGAGAGAGTGGGGGAATACAAAAAGTAAATAAGGAATTTACCTTGTCTCGTTTCTTCTTTCTTTGATGAAGGCTTGGGCCTTGGACTTAGGAAGACTTCGGGAGCTTCCAGGCAGTGGGGCGAACCTTCGGTGGTAGGGCTTCGAAAATTTAAAATCAGGCTCGGCTGATAAGACTTCAAGAAAGAGAGAGAGGGCTTTGGGAGCTATCTAGAATAAAGGGTGAGAGTTTCTGGATAAAATTTTTGACCCAAAATAGTGAGGGGGGATGTCTATATTTATAGTCCAAAAACAGGGGGGGTTGAGTGGCGCACGCTTTAGGCTTGGCCATGCACCACTAAGAGTGGCGCAGGGTTATTTAATGATGGCTGAAAAAAAGGCTAGATGCGGGGCTAGTCGATTCGTAACTAAAGAATGGTCATGCTTCACCCAAAGTGGAGCAGGGAGGTTCTGGTTTTGAAAAGAAAGGTGTCGGATGACAGAGCCTGACTAGAAATGAAAAAAATTACTCTAGAAAGTGTCCCAGAGGTTGCCAGTTTGATTCCCAGAGCCTGTATGGTTGAAGAGAGTGACCAGATTGCAGTCACCTAATCCCAAGAGTTCTAGGGTTGACCAAGATTGACCAGGGTTGATCGGGTTGTCCAAAGTTGACTGGGGTTAACCAGAGCTGACTGGGGTTAACCAGAGCTGACTGGGGTTAACCAGAGTTAATTGGGGTGTTGCTGGTTTAATACCCAGAGTCGGTGTGGTTTCTTAGGGCATTTGGATGCCTAGGGGCAAAATGGTTATTTTGACCGAAGAACTTTCGGGAAAGGACTGGGTTGACTGGATGGCACTGGACATGCCGGACCATCTAAGGATGGCCTTAGAAGGTGGTCTTACATTTCTAAGGACTTTGTACTTTCTCAAAGAACGTGTCGAACCCGTTGGGGGTAAAATGGTCATTTTTCACCGTGACGGGCTAGCAGGCATCAGTGTTGACTGGTTTGGATCTAGTTTGGACTTCTGTTTAAGTAATTAGTACTTTCTTGGTGAACAGGTTTGAAAGGGTCTTATCGTCTTGAGGGATAAACTTTTTCGAAGGTCGTGCCGGACTAAGACGGTCTTTCGTTCTTGAGGGGTTTGTACTTTCTTAAAGAACATGTCAGATTAGCGAACATTTTACATTGGCGGGCTAGCAAGTGCTAGAAGTGAACCGCTCTTCCATCTCGGGGGCTTAGGTATTTTTCGGAGATGAGTGTGAAAGGGGCTTTACCGATCTGAGGGATAAACTTTCTTAGTGATCGTGTCGTGCTAGATTGAATGGTCTTACCGCCCATGAGGGATCAACTTTCTTGAATGATAAGACAAATGGGTTTGACTCTGAATTTGAATGGACTTATCGTCTTATGGAAGACGTGTCGGTCTAGCTTGGTACAATAGGGGCATTTTGGTCATTTTGCCTCTAATGGGCCCAACGGACTAGCAAAGCAGTTGATAGATTGAATTGGATCAGGGGAGCCAGTTTGGGCTTGAGCATACTTGTGTTGATTTGGAGGTATTTCTGGTAGGGGCGGAGATCGCCGCGTGGCCAAAAAGGGGGTGCTAATAATAATAATATTGTATTATAAATATGGTCAGTACATAAGAAAATATTAAGATTTTAATGTTATTTCTGTTGACTCCATGCCTTGATTTTGATGATAACAAAACATCGTATTAGTGATTTAATAATTCTATTTAGTGTGCAGATCATATTATGCATTAATCTTTTTAAGAATTGTGACTTAAAGCATCATATATTGATGATCTTGTGTATTGAGAAGCTTATCAAGCATTGTTGAAGGCTGTTGAGCATAATAGTAGATTGGTGAAGAACTTCTTAGCATGACTATGTTCACAATCTCATCTTGAAGTGATTTAAGTAGCTTAAAGATGATGAAGGTCTATTGAAGATCTACAACAAGACATGGAAGCTCAATTTGAACATTTTGAAGAAATTTTGAAAGAATGGAAGAAGTTTTGTTGATTCAGGAAACAAAATGGTTTGATTTCGTCTCAAAGATATTGAAGTTGTTTTTAGAGTTCAACATGCCTTAAAGAAGTCATTTCAAGCCTGAGAAATCTTATTTGGATGATCCTTAAAAAGTTTGAAAGACTTTGAAGAAGGTTGGAGAAGTCTTGCAAAGTTGAGGTCTCTAAGAAAAAATAGTCCACACATAGATCCCAGAAGTCGACACATTGAGACAGTAGCTTAGACCTAAATTTGCCCAGAAAAAAGGTTGATCCCTTCAGAAAAATGGTTGACACATTGGTCCAGGGAGCAAGTGATGCGGATTGCATAGCAGAAGATTACTTGGAGACTCGGGGGCGTCGTTATGCGCGGCCCGGTGGTCGGTAAACTTTAATTAGCCATAACTTTTGCTTCGTAAGTCCGTTTTCCTATTATAATATGTTTTCGAGGAGCTAGCGACGAGTTGGAGAAAGGGGAAAGTGATTTTTTGGCCTAGGAAAACGTGAAAAAAACGCCTTTAAGTATGTTTTTCAGCCCGTTTTGTGTTTTAGGCTTATGTTTTTTGGGCTTTCGTTATTTTTTTTAATTGACCCAGTTTGTCTCGGGCCCTAGGGTTTTGTGCCACATATTTATACTCATGTTAAGATATTTTTTAGCAGCTTTTGAAGATTAATAAAACTTGTGTGCAATTTTTGTACTTTTACAATCATTCGGTATTTTTTTCGAAGATCAACGAGTGTTTGATGCCCTAAGACCTAGCATTCGTGGTGAATCAACGGGTTGTAGGATGACTCTGAATCCAGTATTCATGGTGAATCAACGGATTAGGGTTTATCTTTTTGCTCTCTTAATTTCCACTGCATCAGCAAGTCTTGGAGAAGGTCCAAAAAGAGTTGACACATTGTTCTTTAAGTGTTGACACATTTTGGACAATGCCTTGGTGATTTCTGCTGAAACACAAAAAGGGTTGACAATCTTCAGGGGTCGACACATTGAAGCAGATTGTTAAGAAGCTGAAATAAGAACAAAAAGTGTTGACACCTTGACTGTAATGACTAGTTTTTTTTTACTGTTGTAACAGCTCGATCTTGGGTTAAAAATACTCCCAACCACCACCAACGGCTAGAATCAATGCAAGACTATATATATACAAGATCACTATAGTATTTATAGATGAGAATATAAAGATTTGAGTGCTGAATATCAACTGAAAACTAAAAATTTCTGAGCCCTAATTGTCATATTCCTTTTGCTGAAGTACTTAGGGTTATTTACTAAGCTACACTAACTTATACACTCTTGAAGAGAGTTATCCTTTGTATAACCTTCATTTATTTCTCTTGGGAGGGTTTGTAAATCTATGAGTTTGAGTGTTCTTGTTGATTCGACCTCAAAGGTGCTTCTATTTATCCGCAAGTGCATGGTTGACTGTTGTAGTTTTATTTGGAAAGTCCAAAATCGTATTCCGTCAATGACCAAGTCCAATATAGGCCATAACACTCAACTCACACTAAACTAACTTGAATTAAATAGAAATTTTGTAAATTAAATCTAAAATAAAATAAGAAATAAAAGAGACCGAAAATCTTTTGGGTTTTAATAAGAGTTTTGAATTATTAAACCATTCCAATGAAAAATAAAAGTAATTAGCAACTAGGTAATTAAATTAAACCAAATTGAAATTAAATTTAAAACAATTAAAGGGGAATTGAGCTCAATTTATCCAATAATTTAATTCATCCAAGACTTTCAATGAGGTTTATAACTCAAATCAAACACAACAATCAAAAGTGTTTGGTCTAGAGGATTTAACTTTGAAAACTAATAATTCTCAAGTAATTAAAATTAAACTCATGGTCAATGAGAGAATCAAAGGTTAATACTATCGATTTAACTAGGGCCAATACCAATTTAGGAGATTGAGCATTGAATTAGTTAAACATGGTCAATAGCCTAGGTGTTCTAAGGCATCTAGCAATCAATTGATGTGAATGAATTCCTAGCAATCATGGATTAATTATCTAGTAAAGAGCCATAGATTAATATCATCAATTTGGGTGATTAAAATTTTCTAACTTAGTCAATAATCTAAGCATTCTAAGACATTGACATGCAATTACTAAGAATTAGAAATCAAAGAAAATAAAGTAATGAATTCATGAGATACTTCAATTGAAACCCTTTGATTCCTTGAGTGACTTTCACATTTAAATCTAATTTAAGAAGCTAGTTACTTAAATTCACCATAAAAGCATGTAAAATTGTAAAGAAAGCATGTAGAGATTTAAATCTAAAATTTACTTGAACAATAATAGTGTTTGGTTGCAAGAAAAATAAATGAAAGTGTAAGAAAGTGAAAGAAAATTACGAGGTCTAACTCTATACTACTTTTACAAAGCTAAATCTATGCTAAACATGAAGAAAAATAAGGGAAACCCCTACGGAAGAGCTGCTCTCGCCGCCCCTCTACCTAAAACTAACCTAAAAAACCCTAATTCCCCCAAAACTTGCCCAAAACTAGGTTAAAACTCATTTTTTGTGCAAATCATCCGAGGGGCATTGGTGAGCATCAAGACGCACTTCGGACTCCAAAAATGCAATTTACTTGACTTCGGACGCTACATATACAATCTGGCATTTCTGTTCACCATTCGGACCGGACTGTTCATTGTCCGAACGAACTTCGGACGTGTGCCAAATGCATAGTTCAAACGGTCACTGTTCACTATCTGGATGCACTGCTCATCGTCCGAACGCACTGTAAACGTACTGTTCGGAGCTAACAACCTTGAATCTTGATTTTAACCATCTTATAAGTTGATTCAGCCAATGCACATTAGAGGCAAAGTTGTATATCTTGAAGTCTTCTTTCTAATGATGTAAAAATTAGCTTAATCGGATATTGGAATAAAATATTATGGCCATAATACCGAGACATTTTGGACTTCTCATTACAAGTTTATTCGCTTTGATCATTGTTTTGCTTCTATTTGCCTTTATTAGCTCATATAATCTACAAAATACACACAAAACATAATCAAACATATATATAACTAAAATAAGATAATTAACACTAATCTAAGTCTAACAAGCTGTGAATTAAAGGCCTATGATTACACTTTTATGGTTTAATCACACCCCTTAACTTGCATTTTGCTAGTCTCTAGCAAAAACTATCATTGATATGAAGTATAATCTCCACTTTCATAGGAGTCACGTATGCATTTAGCTTATGCACCAAGCCTTTAAATTTCGAGGTTACCCCTAATGGATGAGTGGTGTCTTGTGAAGATTTCCAGTCATGATACCCACAAACATCCTTTTGTGAATTGAAAATCAAGATAAGAATAAGGAATGAATGCATACCTACTCAAGTTAACATTAGATGTCCCTCCAAACTTCTAACACTTGCAAGAATATGCAACAAGTCATGCAAAAGAGAAGTTCATGTGTGTGGGTGATGAATAATGCTAAACAACACAAACACTTATGCAAATCCAAACCTTTAATACTTTGATTCAATTCTCACTGGACATACACTTGCAATTAAAAACCCACATGGTTATGGTATGCTCAACAATGGAGTAAATGTAAAGAGACAAATCAAATGAACATAGCAATTACAAAAATCGAAAAGATAAAAATGTGTCAACTTTAGCATAGCTCCATGAAAGAACGTTCATAGTTAAGCATTGATTTAAAGAAATTAAAAAGATATAGCTTATACTCTATTAAAAATTTCAATCAAGCACAACTCATATCAAGTAAGCCGTGTAGAGGTGAAGATAGCAATGTAAAAGATGTGAAAGGTAAGGGTAAAGAGAGGAAGCAAATGGTCATATCATGTGTAATCGAGGCATGAAATGATGAATGCAAAACAATTACCACTCTCCCTTTTTAACATTTAATACACTCTTTTCTACTACTCGCTCTTCTCTTAAAATATTTTCAACTTTTGAACTCGTTTTTCATTTTTTTCTTCATTTTGTTCTTTTCTTGTTTCTTCTTTTGTTTTCATCCTTTTATCATCTCCTTTTTAGATTTAATATCTACTTTTTATCTTTCAATATGCTGTTTTGCATTGAATTCCCCAAATCAATCTCTTCTTTCTCTTTCTTTTTTTTTTTTTTTTTTTTAATTCTTTAGCAATGCAAAAACACTCTTTTCTCACATAGGCGTCCCTTTGCAATACAAGAGAGGACATCACTTTGCACTTTTCAAAAGGATAAAAGTAAAAGATCAACAAAGGTCAAGAGAAATGAACAGTTCGGTAATGGAAAACTCATGGCTTTGAAGAAGAATAGAGCATAGAGTTATATCCAAAGTTGTACAACCAAAACATTTAATGGAGTATAAGTGTCAATATTAAGATCAAAACTCAACTCATTAACCAAATATAAGCGTAATGAAGTTATTGAATTAAATAAGGGTGAAGAAACTATCTTTGAGTAAATATAAACGTTCCAAAAGGCGATAAATTCTCTAAAGCTCACAAGGTAATAATCTCCACTAATGTAAGGATGAAAATGCAAAAACTAGTAACAAATTATGTTGTATAATATGATTGTGCATAATGATGTAATCCCCTCTACTAACACATAAATTAAGTAATACCCACAACATGTTGGGTATGAGGAGTGAATCAACATCACCTTGAGTAAAGATATATGCAAGAATTTCTAATCTCAAGTGGCACTTTTACAAGAATTCCTATCTTTTATTTTATTTTATTTTTGTGGGGTGCAAAACAAATAAACAAAAACAAAGAATAGAGGCAAAGCCTCTACCCACCCCCAACTTAAAATGATGGATTGTCCTCAATGCATGAAAACAAAGCATGGAATGCAATTAAATGGTGAGGAAAAAGAAAATAGAGTGCCTAATGCACCCCTAACTTATAATGAGAAAACAAACTTAAAAAACAAAAAAACAAAACAACTACTCATAACCTACACAAATTGGAGAGAGAATCCCCCAATACCATGAAATGAGAATTTACCATCATCTCACAACCCCAACTTATTTTTTATTTTTTTTATATTTTTAATTTTTTTTCGTAAAGTGCAAAACAAAGAAACAAAATAAAAAGTGCAAGACAAAGAAACTAAAGCTAAAATAAAGGCAAAGCCTCTCTACCCACCTCTAACTTAAATGATACAATGTCCTTAATGCATG
Organism: Euryodendron excelsum; assembly: GCA_033060915.1. Taxonomy (NCBI): domain Eukaryota; kingdom Viridiplantae; phylum Streptophyta; class Magnoliopsida; order Ericales; family Pentaphylacaceae; genus Euryodendron; species Euryodendron excelsum. Next base: position 48,368,406 of record CM065377.1, on the reverse strand, counting down.
AAAACAAAGCATGGAACGTATTTTAAATGGTGGGAGAATAGAAAATAGGGTGCCTAATGCACCCCAACTTAGAATGAGAAAACAAACTAAGAAAACAAAGAAACAAAACAACTACTCCTACTCCTACACAACTTAGAGAGAGAATCACCCAATGTTACAAAGTGAAAATTTACCATCATCTCACACTTCCAACTTAGAGACTTTTAAAGAGTTCATGCAAATGTAAGAATATACAATGGCGACCTCTTTGATGAACTCAATGATATAGCATAAAAGCACACAAGGGCAATAAGGGTCATGAAAGGTAGAAAATGAAAAATGATTATGCAAAAAGGTGCCAATGATGCTTATGCCATGAAGTGATTGACCCTCCCTTTCTTTTTGTTGGTCGGCCATAGAAATAATGTTTGGTTCTAATGTTGGGATATGGAGCTCCAGAGGCTTCGGTAAGGTAGGACTAGGTGCTAGAGGCTCAAAAGTAGGGATCTCATGATCCCTAGACATGGTAGGAATGGCCTCTAGACCATTACATCTTCTTTGGCATGCACATACCCAACATTTGACAAACCAAAATTCTCACTAAGGGTAATCTCATTATTACCATTTTCTCAACTCTTTTCTTTTTACTTGGAGTCCTCAATCTCAAACTCTTCTCTCTCACTCTCTTCATCTCGAGGTTCATTTTCAATAATTTTCTCACTTACCTTTGAAATGTCTTCCTTAGACTCAAAGTTTTTAAGAATGGTGGTTTGATCAATGGTGTCCTCAATCCTAAGGTTAGTGACGGGATGAATTTGTTCAATTAGACGGACTTGCTCTTGGTTAGGGTAAAAATTAAGGTGGTTTTCATTAAAGCTCTCTTCAGGTAGAGGTGGATATTTAAAATAATCATGGTGATAATAAATTTGCAGTGCTTCACGAAAATAGTCAAAGGGGATTTTTGTAGGTTTGAAGGAAGGCTTGATAATGCTTTGAAAAGGTTCCTTTGTGTCCCCAGCCAAGGTTAAATTGATCACACCCCCCACGATTGGGAGGTGTTTGCGGAGGCTCCCTTTGGTCATTCGTTCTAAGACATTCCCTAAGAGACATGTTGGATGGTTCTTGTACTCTAAGCTCATTAGCTCGAATGTAGTCAAATGGCTCTTGATAGGATTCAGGTGAATCTAGATAATGATGTAAATATGTGCTTTCATATCCCCTACCAAGGTTGGATTGATTATACCACCCAAGATTGGGCGGTAGTCGAGGAGGCTCTCTTTAGCCATTCGCTCTAAGGCACTCTCTAAGAGACATGTTGGATGGCTCTTGTGCTCTAAGCTCATTAGCTCAAATATAGTATCTAAGAGACCTACATAGAGGTGTTTTCACACTACCATTCTCATGAATGCTCCCATTACCACCATTCTCAACCCGTTGAGAAGAATATGCCATCATGTCTATGCCAATGTGGTGAGATTGTGATGAGTATGAAAATGAGCCAACAAATCTGATGAAATGTACAATGTACGATGGATGCAATGCATAAACAAATGTAGCGCGCCACGCCTTAACACATCATACACAACAATACTCAATAATTTGCCATCAAAACCTCCAATCTCCACATAATAAATTCCACCAATTTAAGCAATTTCAACCAAATCTCCAATCTCCATAATATTTATATACCACCAATTTGCAATTAAACACAATCCCTAATTCTATACTATCAATCCTCTAATTGAATTATTGAAACGAAACAAAATCGCCTCGTCCTCCAACCATGCTCGCCTCATGCCTTTGGTTAATAGCAACGGCGCCAAAAGCTTGATCCGACCTCAAAGGTGCTTTATTTATCCACAAGTGCATGGTTGACTGTTGTAGTTTTATCTAGGAAGTTCGGAATTGTATTTCCTCAATGACCAAGTCCAATATAGGCCATAACACTCAACTCATACTAAACTAACTTGAATTAAATAGAAATTATGTGAATTAAATCTAAAATAAAATAGGATAAAAGAGACCGAAAATCTTTTGGGTTTTGATGAAAGTTTTGATTTAATAAACCATTGCAATAAAAATAAAAGTAATTAACAACTAGACAATTAAATTAAAGCAAATTAAAATTAGATTTAAAGCAATTAAAAGGGAACTGGGCTCAATTGATCTAATAATCCAATTCATCAAAGACTTTCAATGAGATTTGTAACTCAAATCAAATAGAACAATCAAGAGTATTTGATTCGGAGGATTTAACTTTGAAAACTAATAATTCTCAAGCAATTGAAATTAGATTCATAGTCAATGGGAGAATCAAAAGTTAATACCATCGATTTAACTAGGGTCAATGTCATGATGGGAGATTGAGCACTAAATTAGCCAAACAAAGTCAATAACCTAGGTGTTCTAAGGCATCTAGTAATCAATTGATGTGAATGAATTCCTATCAATCATTGATTAATTATCTAGTAAAGAGCCATAGATTAATACTATCGATTTGGGTGATTAAAATTTTTAAATTTATTCAATAATCTAAGTATTCTAAGACATTCATATGCAATTACTAAGAATAAGAAATCTAGAAAAATAAAACAATAAATTCATGAGATACAACCATTGAAACTCTTGGATTCCGTGAGTGACCTTTAGATTTGAACCCAATTTAAGAGGCAAGCTACTTGAATCCATTATAAAAGCATGTAAAAATGTAAAGAAAGTATGCAGAGATTTAAAACTAAAATTTACTTGAACAATAAAAGTGTTTTGTTGAAAGGAAAATAAAGAGAAGTGCAAGAAAGTAAAGAAAAATATAAGACAATGAAGGAAAATTACAAGTTCTAATTCTATACTACTCTTACAAAACTGATACAGCTGGATTGCAAGAATAAGGTAACCAACCCTAATCGTTGATTCACCACGAATACCGGATTAAGATTCGTCTTGTAACCTGTTGATTCACCATGAATGCTAGGTTTTAGGGCATCAAACGCTCGTTGATTTTCGTAAAAAATACTGAACAATTGGAAGAAGTGCAAATTGCACACAAATTTTATTAATCTTCAAAAGCTGCTCAAAAATGTTTTAAGCAATAATATAAATAGGTGGCACAAAACCCTAGGCCCAAGACAAACTGGGTTAAAAGAAAAACTGACGAAAAACCCAAAAAATAAGCCCAAAACACAAAACGGGCCAAAAATCATAATTAGAGGCCTTTTTCACGTTTTCCTAGGCCAAAACTTATGCTTTTTTCTTTTCTCCGGTTCGTCGCTGGCTTTTCAAAAATATATTATAATAGCAAAACGGAATTACAGATCAAAAGTTATGGCCGATTGAAGTTTACCGACCACCGGTCCGCGCGCCGTGCGGGTATAATGATGCCTCTGAGTCTCCATATAATCTTCTGCTATGCTATCTGCATCAAAAACTAAATCTATGCTAAGCATAAAGAAAAATGGGAGAAAATCCCATGGAAGAGCTGCTCCCGCCGCCCTTCTATCTAAAACTAACCTAAAAAACCCTAATTCCTCCAAAACTTGCCCAAAACTAGGTTTAACAATCATTTTCTGCACAAACCGTTTGAGGGGAGTCCGGCACGTGTCCGAAGAGAGTCTAGATGCACTTGGATGCAAAAGATGTAATCTGCCGGGCTTCGAATGCAAAAAATGCAATCTGAAATTTCTGTTCACCATCCAGACCGTACTATTCACCTTCCGGATGGACTTCGGATGTGCGCTAGACGTATTGATCAGACGCTCACTGTTTACTATTTGGACGGTCACTGTTCACCTTTCGGATGCACTACGCATTGTAGACGCATCATTCGGGCGGTCACTGTTCACTATTCGGACGGCTAGCAACCTTGAAGCTTGATTTTGACCCTCTTAGAGGTGGATTCAGCCGATGTACATTAGGGGAAAAATTGTAGGTCTCGAAGTGTTCTTTCCAATGACGCAAAAATCAGTTCAATTGGATATCAGAATAAAACAATATGGCCATAATACTGACACAGTTTGGACTTCTCATCACTGGTTTATTTGTTTTGAACCTGCTTTGATAATTTTTTTGCTTCTATTTGCCTATATTAACTCCTATAACCTAAAAACACACACACAAAACATAATCAAACATATATATAACTAAAATAAGACTATTAACACTAATCTAAGTCTAAAAATGTACGAATTAAAGGCCTGTGATTACACTTTTATGGTGTAATCACTTGTCAAAAACACTCGTAAGTTTGAGTGAAGTTTGGATAAAATCACTTGGAATGTTTGAGAGTTTGGGAAGAATTCTTGTGAAAAGTGAGTTGGGCACTTGAGCCACCATCATCTGCTGTGTAAAGAAGTTTTTCATAGTGGAAGACTTTCAAGAGGATCTTGAGGATAAGGATATAGGTCACATGTTATGGCTGAACCTGGATAAAACTTGGTGTTCTTCTTGTGCTCTGTTTTTTGCTTACTTTCTATTTCTTGCTTGTTATTGCACTAATGGTTTACACACACACACACACACTTTGATTCACTATTACATTGCTTAACTTGATTTTGATTGCATTATTTTGTGATTTATTTTAAAAAATCTAATTCACCCAACATCTTCGGTTGAATCTTTAGGCCAACAATTTCTTCATCTTAGATTTTAGGCTCTTTCTTTTTTAATTTTATATTATATTAGAGTAGTATAATTTGCATTAATTTTTTATTTTTAGAGATTTGTTTTTGTTTTAAGATTTTATACGGGTTGAACATGTTTCAACTCAAAACTCAACTAACTAAAGTAGGATTAGAGTGGGTTGAAGAGGTTCAATCCATCACGAGTATACGATGAGGTGTGAGGTGAAGTTTTTTTATTAGGAGCGGGGTAGAGTTTAGCCAAATCCATACCGCACCTGCCCTATTACCATCCCTATATATAGTTCAATGAGAGCAATTTTGTACATAAAACTTTACTTGATCCTTCTGGATCACCAGACTAAGCTTGTACACTGAACATGGGTTCTTGGAGACAGCTCCTGTACCTTTCTCACATTCTCATAAACCTTGCCAGTTTCACCATTGCCTAGCCTCAAATGCTCCAGTATTCTATGGAAAATGGTAATTACACGAGTAATAGCACATACCAGACGAACCTGAACACCGCTTTATCCTTTCTCTCCCCTAAAATTGATCAATACGGATTTTCTAGCTCCTTAGTTGGTGAAAACTTTGAGACAGTCAACGCCCCATTGGAACATGATAATTACAAACATATCTTTTAAACTATGACTCAGTATCGTTATACCCTTAAGCTTTAAAACGTAATGAGTTGATCCTGAACTACCAATTTGTGTCAATCAATCCCTAATGTTAGAAATATATTAGTAATCTATTAGGAAAATGGATAAAAAAAAATTATTATTTGACTTGTATATGTTAACAAAAGTATAAATATATATCTAAACTGATCTTCTCTTATTATAATAATTGCCTAATGACTAAAATGTTCTTTAAAATGATATTTTAATATATGGGCAAAATAAGGGGTATTTTATTCATTAGACAAATATTACAAAAGGAGATTGTAACTTAAGTATAAAATAAACTTTTGTGAACATGTGCAAGTTACATGATAATTTTTCACATAGTTTTCTAACTGATTGTTGATGTAATGTTAATAGAAGAGATTGATTGATACAAATAAGTAGTTTAGGAGATCAATTTATCATGTTTTAAAGTTTAGAGGGCATAATAATATTGAGTCATAGTTCATGAAGTATGCTTGTAATTAACCATTTTTTTATTTGTTCAAAAGCTTGTAATTTCTTCAATTTGGGCAATTTGATAGGACCACGAGATTGGAGTGAATTTTGTCATGTCATATAATTACCCAATAGGTTTTATTTTTTATTTTTATTTTTAACAAGTCAATAACCACCCATTAGTTAGACCGATGGAAATAGAAAAATTTGGCTAAAAACACTTTATATGGTGACATCTTGTTTCCATTTCAATTATAAATTGCATTTAAAAATATTACTATTATCGCGAAATCAAATGTTGTCATGTACTTAATAGGTCTCAAATAAAGTTTATTTGAATAGCTAAATTAATGCAATCACATATCAAAATGATATAGTTTTTCAAGCTAACTTGCCTTGGGCTAATCAAATTAAGTCACTAGTCACTAGTTAGTAGTCACATCAAATTTGATCTACATACATAGTTTTTATTTTTATTTCTTTAAAAATAAAAATAAAAATAAAAATAAAAAGATAATTAGTAAGTAGCTCAAATACTATCATGACTTTATTAGACATACAACTATAAATAGATGTGCCCTCCTATACAATTATACACAATTGTTCAAATAAAAAAAATAAAAAAAGTTCCATCGAGTTAAAGACTCAAGATCTCCAAAGATATTCTCATCCAAGTCTTTGACATCAAAACAATTGTTTGCAATAAAATTTCATCAATCTCTACCTACTTATAGCAAAAAAATTCAAATCAAAGAATTTATTGCTAGCCTCACAAATTTGTCTCTTTTAAAAAATAGTACAAATCGATTTGGGAACAAACCATGAAACCCTAAAGTTATCTTACAAATTCATCTTCTTTGCACACATTAACGAAGTTTTTTTCTATTTGATTTGCGAGTACGTCAACTATTAAGCTCTCAAAATAATACACTGAATTTTATCTTGTTTTACCAAACTGGAAGAATAAATTGCAATTCGATTAAAAGACAAAAAATCAAGCTTTTGAGTTAACGCTATTAAAGAGAAGAACCATTCCCTTATACAATAATACTCAAGAGATTGTATTAGCTGAGAAAACTAACTTTAAACATGATTCCGAATTACGCAAAATTTTTTGAAGTGCAATTTGAGGGTTATCCAATTATTAAATCACTTAGTAAATAAGTACAAGTGAGTGAATCGTGCATCCAAATTAAATAAATAGAAGTAATCGCGGTGTGGAAATCCACTACAAAAAAACCATGGCTAGAAAAACAAACAATTACAAGAACTACTCATAAATTAAAATAGAACAACACAATGTTGAACTCTTGCACCGAATATAATCTGACTGTATAATTCTGCATAATCTTTCTAAAGTATATAGATTTCTTCAAAAAAAAAAAACCTGACGTTATATTCTCATATAAAGTTATTGGCCACGTTCTTTAGTGATCAGGTTCATGACTACTAAAATTATCTTACCACCTCAACTCCATTGACTAATTTTGACTTAGATGGTTTCGGGAGAATGCAAATCCTTGATAAATTAAACAAATGTTTGAATGAATTTGCTTGTCATTTGATCATGCAAGTTGAGAGCATCAATATGTGAATTTTCCTCTCTATTTTCCACCATGTGCACGACCACACCTATCCCAATCAACCTTTTTCTTTGCGTTTCAAAACCTTCACTACTACCCCCGTTAACTACGCCACGCGGTAGTGTAGAACTTTGAATCTTCCTCATGATGTTACATGTGGAAACAAAGAACTTATGCTCAACCAATTGCTTTAAACCTCGTGTCAGTACGTGCAGCTTTTGGTGGGTTTTTTTTATTGGGTTTGGGGATTCTTTCGGGGTCTTTTTTATTCAGTTTTTGTAGCAAGTAACAAAAAAAATTCAGAATTCAGAACTCAAATCCAAAAACCAATAAAAAAAAGTTGTATCCAAATGAGGACTAAATTATTTTATGCTTTATTAGTTATAGATTCTAGTTAAAATTAGAGATTGAGTTTTGTGGGACCACTGTATTTTAACTGAGTTGAAGCTGTCCTCTTTGAACTTGGTGAGTAGTGTTAATGTGGGAAATTTGGTCCCAATTGCCCACCATGTCCATTTCTACTTCTATCCCAGTCAACATTTTTGTCCCGTTTCAAAACTTTCATTTCATTACCCCATTAATGTGCAGATTTTTTAAAGGGGAGAGAGAAACACAGGGAAGCGATTGTAATCGGGGGATGATCGTGGAAATTTGACAGTGTCACATCTAGAAACAAACAAGCCATACTGAAGTTGGCCCATTCGGCAATTTTAGTTCCAGTTCACCTCTGTTGACTACGGGTCCACCGGAACATGACTTCCTTCACATGCCACCTTTCTCCCTGGAACAATGCGGCAAAATAGTATCTTTTACTGAATTTTTTTCCTCAAAAAATTGAACTAGAATAATGTTACAATGATAATTTTCTATGACACGAGAATACCGATTGATATTTCAACACAGATGTCAAGTTTCAAGATGATGGACTTGGTCATTTAGTCGAAAGATAGAACCAAAGCATGCAACTCTATCAAATATATATATAAATTAGTTCATCGTTATTTCACCACACAAATTATTTTGAAAATCCCGTATTACTTAGATTCACCTCAATTACTTTATCTATGTGACAACGATATGCAATGCATGCAAAACAATTGCAAGTAGTAATGTAAAGAGACACAAGCTTTTCTCATGAAAACCCAACTTGAAAAGAAAACTATGTCCAGCAAGCCAAACACTATATCGAACAGTTTACACAAGTACGACTTACAACCATAACAATTGAATCTTCACAATTGCAGTCTGAATTCCAGTTTAAGATTACTTGATCGACTCCTCTAGTTTCTGGTCTCTGTTCTTCGACTCCAACACCAAATGTCTATAGTGTTCTTCGTCTTTAGAATCTACTAAGATGATATCGATTTGTTGTTCTTTAGTTTTGTGTCAAGGTGAATATACTATGTATGCTCAAAGATTCATTAATGAATTCTTTACCTTTCTCAATATACTCTCTACAAATTCTTCTCTGGATATCTTTGTAAATCAAGAGTTGTAGAATACATACAATTCGTTGGGCTCTTGTAGCAACTCTAACACTCTATAATAAGTAGGCTGGAACTACCTTTTGATTGGCTAAGACAACTTGGCTTGAGAGTCTTGAATTTTTGACTGATTTGGATGAGGCTAGAGTTCAATTTGAACCTAAGTCTGACGCGTCGCTCGAGCCAACTCCATATCACAGGAGCCAACATCGCTCGAGCTAACTTCGAGCAATGCGTGCAAAATCTCTTCTTCTTCTGCAAACCTTCTGCATCGCTCGAACAATGCTAACATTGTTCGAGCTAGGTTGATTTGTGTTGAACTTTTGACTCTTTTGACTTGTCTTACTATCACTTTTACATGGAATGAAAGTGTAACAATGAGAAACACATAAATAACCATTAAAAACCTCACAATCTCCCCTTCGGTGATTTTTTGACAAAACAATGTCCTTGTTTACAATTCAACCCCCTTTACATTTACACCTTTAAAGCCAACACTTGACAAATTAAACCTCAAAGCTAAATTTCCAAATTTCAAGAACCTGCACATCTCATCAAGAAGAGCACCGCATGAAAAGCAAGTGTTCAAAGCAAGTATTATAAATCAACAAGATCACATCCAAATCCAAAACAAGCTATTATATATCAGAAACATCCAAAACAATATCATTCTGATTGCATTCTAAAAGTGTTATTACAACACCGTAATTTGTACTTTGTTAGCCTTAGCTTAGGAGTTTATATGCCTCTTTAGTTAGATTTTAATATTAAGTAAGTTTGTTTTGTTTTGTACATGTTTTGAGCTTAATTTGGAGCAATTCGAGCATAATTTGGACAAAAGTAGAAAATGTTGTGAATAGTGATCGTTAGCAGCAAATAGAAACCGTTCGAATGGATGAATAGTAACCGTTAGCAGTGAATAATGACCGATCGAATGGAAGAATAGTAACAGGCATCAATGAATAGTAAATGTTCAAGTGGCCGTTTGAACGCTCCATCAAGGCATTTGAACGGTCAAAAAACTTCTGAGGCTAGTTTTTAGCGTTTAAATCAGGTTCAATAGCGTTCAAACGCCTATCGAATGCCTAATGAAACTTTGTTTTTTTCTAGCCTATTTGAGGCCGTTTTTAGCCAAAATTTGGGGATCTTAGCTTATTTTAGATATTTTTAGGATTTTTAGAGAGTGGTTGGAGTAGTTTTAGAGAGAGAAACTGTAGATTTCATTGTAATTCTTCATTTTCATTATTGTAGGAGTAGTTTTAGAGAGAGAAACACTTGGTTTATGCTTTGTAATAGTCAGATTTCAATACAAATTGCTTTGAATCCTTCAATTCATTTTTAATTTCTCTATTATTTTGCAATGGTGATGAGTAGCTAAGCCATTTCTTAGGTTTAATTCAGACGATCACTCAAGATGGTTGTTAGTCTTTGCCTTTGTGCCTTTGGTTCCCGATAATGGTGCCAAAACTTGAATCGCTCTATAGATAATTGTATTATAAGCTCTTGCAAACACTAGGAAATAGCTTAGCTACTCATCACCATTGCAAAATAATAGAGAAATTGAAAAGGAATTGAAGGATTCAAAGCAATTTTGTATTGAAATCTAGCTATTACAAAGTATAAACCAAGTGTTTCTCTCTCTAAAACTACTCCTACAACAATGAAAATGAAGAATTACAATGAAATATAGAGTTCCTCTATCTAAAACTACTCTTAGCACTCTCTAAAAGCCTAAAAATATGTAAAATAAGCTGAGATCCCCAAATTTGGGCTAAAAAGGGCCTTGAATAGGCTAAAAAAAAAAAGCAAAGTTTCGTTAGACGTTCGATAGTGTTCGAACGCCTATCAAACCTGATTCAAATGCTAAAAGCCAGCCTCTGAAGTTTCCTGACCATTCGAACACCTTGATGGAGTGTTGAAACGGTCACTACTCACATCATTTTCTACTTTTGTCCAAATTGAGCCCGAATTGCTCCAATCAAGCTCAAAACCTGTACAAAGCAAAATAAGCTTAGTTAATACTAAAATCTAACTAAAGAGGCATATAAACTCCTAAACTAAGGCTAACAAAGCATAAACTAAGGTGTTGTAATCTCACTTTTGGAGTGCAATCACATTCAAATAAAAAACATCTAGATACCCAAAAACATCTAGATAAGCATAAGCAAAAAGGGTCATACAAACTACCTACTACCATACTACCATCTCAAAAGACATGTGACGCATGTCATGAATGTCGGCATGCATAAAAAACATAAGCTCATCGGGGGTTATGTGAGCAAACTCGTCATCACTGTCAATATTGTCTGCACTAACCTCCCCAACTTCTTCAACCTCCTCATTTTCATCCATTGGAACTTCATCTCCAGGCTCAACGTCAATGTGAGAGGCAATCTTAGAGAGAGTATGAATGTTGATCGGAGATTGAGATTTCTTCTTCTCTTCAGTAGGAGCAACCGACACTCTTTGACCAATTAGATAATTAGTGATAAAGATCCCAAAAGGCAATTCTTCCTTAACCAAATTAGTGGTGTAAACACGGACAATGACATCGAAGATGTACTTTGGAAGATCGATGGGAACACCATTGCCAAAAGCATGAATCAAGTGAAGTCGAGATATGCTAAGCTTAGACCTATGACTATTGGGGTCAATGTCATAGCCACAGATAATTTTGATGAGTTTGTAATTAGGTGTTAGCACCTTATAGGGCATTCTAGGGACTTGAGGGGGCAACCCCAACCCATCACTGCGAACATTAAAAGCCAAATCTCAAATAGTTAGAGTAGCATAGAATGCATGAAGAGTGGACTCATAATGAGAAATGCCTAAAAATCCAAAATGATGGCAGGGGTCAAAGTGATAGCACGACCTCGGGCATAAGAGTTGATTCTAAGTGAGTCATCCGCTGGGACACGGATATGGGCATAAAATTCTCGAACCAACAGTATACGGGCAATACCTTTCCAAGAGAAAATGGGGTCCCAATCCCGATTTTCAAACCAACCCGGAATGGGAGTATCCCTAAAATGGGCGACATGAACGAGTGGTTCAACTAGTATAGCCTTTGGATTAAAGTAGGAATTATACTGGGTTTCTGACTAAGCCTATGATATAGCATTCTATTAACACCCAAGTGCAAGTGCGCCGAAGCAGTAAATAAAATCTAGTAAGACCAGAGTCAAACCACAGGGAACGATTATCCAAACATGTAAAGTTGGCTCTAGAATTCACCCATGGTAAAAACTTAGATATCAACTAAGCTATGCTAAACACCGTAGCATTGCAATGGATTCAGTTGGAACCTAAGCCAACTTATTTGAATTGCACCATAAACAGTATCAATGAGATCTAGACAGTTGGTGTAAAAAAAAAATCAAATAGTAACCAAAGTAAAATAGTTTGTTTTGGGAGGTTTGATGATTATTGAACTAGACTTTAAATTAAACTTAATAAAATAGTATTGGATCCAATTGATCCGATCATCTGATTCACCTATAATTCCAAAGGAGGTTTTGTAACTCAAATCATTGGCTTCGTCTTGGGCCTTTGATTCGGAAGATTAAACTATTAAAACAAAAATTCAATAATAATTAAATCTAGAATAATAAAATTAAAGCTATAGATTCATATCATCAATTTGTGCAATAACTATACCAAATTAAGATTTGTGCATAGAAATTACCAAACTTAGTTATGAATCTAAGTTTTCTCAAAGATTTAGAATTTAATTTTCAAGAATTGAAAGATTTTAAAGATCAAACAATAACGACTTAATTACCTCCATTGATATTCCAAGATCCTCAGATGATCTTCACAATTGGCTCCAAGAATAAAACTAGCTATTCATAGTATTGAAAAGAAAAGATATGGCTTGAAAAAAAAAATAACTTCATAAATGAAATGATTATTACAGTAGAATAAAGGCAAAGAAAAGACTGAAAGGAAAATTTTTTTGAGTGAAAAGCTGCTAGCAACTAATAGGAAATCTACCCCTAAGAAAGAAAATAATTGAATGGAGCTCCCTCTAGCTTTTTTTTCTTTGAAGCTCTCTCTTCTCTGCCTTTCTTCTCAACCAGGCTCCCTTATCTCTTTCGGACAATGTAATTTATAAGTATAGTGGCTTTCATCATTTCAAGTAACAAATGCAAATGACCAAATGCAAGTGGCTTTTCTTCTTTTGTTTTTGTCGGCCACTCTTCTTTTGTTTTTCATTACAATGATTCATTGCAATGAATCATTGCTCCACACCCGCGCACACACACACACACACACACATATATAATATAATATACACATATATTATATATATACATATATATTATACCCACTAACACACGCACACACATATATATAATGTATATATTACATCAAATTAACACTCGAATAAATGTGTGTATGCATGCTGACTTCATTTTGTTAGGTTTTAGGTTTAAATCTGTACAAGACACAAAAACATAAAAGAAAACTAATATTTTATTAAAATGATAACTAGTATATACATAATTATTAACAATAGCTTATAATTAGAGACTCCAAATTGTTAGAGTACAATCACACCCCCAACTAAGCTTCTATTAGTCCCTAGCAAAACAATAAACATATATAAAAAGATAGGCTTCACTTTTGTATGGATCACGAGTGCATTTAGTATGTGCACCAAGCCTTTAAACCCATAGGTTATCCCTAGTAGACGAGTGGTGTCTCGTGAGGGTTTCTAGTGATGGTACCCACAAAGATCAAAATAGACCTGCAACTGATATGAGGAGAATAAAGTATGATATGTCTCAAAACACAAGCATTTTTTGTATATCCTACTCGTTAATACACAAGAAAGATAATGTCTTAAAACAATATATGAGAGGCTTTTGTGTGCGTGTGATCATTACATGCTAAGAAAAGTATTACAATATAAAATCACATATACATCCTTTAAGCTTTGATTCAACCTCACTGAATATTCTCTCAGAAAGAAAGAACAAAGGCAACTCACACCAGTTGTCCTTGTAAAAGAGTAATTGTTGTGCATACTCTTTGATATGTATTAGACTTAAGATTCAAATTTAAGTCTAAGTTATGAACTTTGTTAATCTACACATTAAGTAGATTCATTAGTAAAATAACACAAGGTTTAGTTATCATCAAAATCAACATGGGAATTAACCTTGAGTCAATAAGGATCAACCTTGACTCAACAGTTCCAAGGGAATTATTTCAACAAAGAAATCTATGACTCAAAAGATCAAAGATGGCCTTGATTCATTTTTTAAAGTGCACAATAGCTTAAGGTTATAAGAATTCAACACATTCAATTACCTAAGCAATTCAAACAATTGAGTCAAATACAAGTATAATGGAGCTATTGAAATAGTGATGTGGAAGAAATTCATCAAGAGTAAATGTAAACACTTCAAAAGGCGTCATTAGCCTTAAGGCTCACTTGGTAAATAATCTTCACTTTTGTAAGGATGATTGTACAATATGTAAAAATACTAAACTTATCATGATATGATAATAAGTGATGTAAAATAGTCTCTTTCTATGTGTTAAGATAAAATCTTGCAATTGTATTAAAAAGAAAGGATAAAACAAAAATTTTGCTAAGGTGAATGAAAACATGTTTTAACCAATCCCCAAAATTCAAATTTGCATTTCACATAAAACTATACAAAATTAAAAAAGATATGCAAACCTTTTTTGTAGATGTCAAGTGCATTCAAATTGTACACTTCTCGGCCTTGCACATGTTTTTGTTTTTGTTTTTTTTTTTTTGTTTTTTGACTTGAAAAATACAAAACATCTACAAAATAAATGTTAGTCATATTTATAAATAAAGATAAACATGAAAATAAAATACTTAAACATAACACACCCTAAGAAGAATAATCACTACAAAGTCGAGCCAGACTTTTGACAGCAAAATCAAGATAATCTATTGTTCTGGTGATTCCAAGGCATCTCAATGCCTCAATATTTACTCGCCCTTTAATAATATCTAGGTAAACCGTCTGATTCTCTGACATTAGTTGGTTACTCCATTTGCAATTTTTATCCCCACACATGTGTCTAGCACAATGGTGACACTTATTTAGTCTCTTTGCTCTTCTCTTACAGCCAAAGTACTGTGACTAATAAAAGGTTGAGATTATTTCTTTTGGAGCTCTACTCTCCGTACTATCTTTGCACGGCGAATTATCTCGCCGTTGATACCAAATGGAAATATTCAAATGATGCAACATGCAAATGTAAGCACTTGACCATCTATATGAGAAGACATGACACTATCCAATTCTTTAATGTTTGCTGGTCATAAAAAAAAATATAAAATAATAACACAAATATCAGAAAAACGAATGTGTCCCTCTCCCAACGAGATAGCAGCCATGACCACGAGGCTAAAATGGAAGGAAAAGGGTAGGAGACAAACATGAGTTGGAAGAAAGGTTCCTTCCCTTCAACTAAAGATAAACTAGTTAGCAAACCAAATAAATAGCCTAAACTAACTGTACAAACTAATTGGGTGTTGCTTCTATTCATGTAATGGTGGATCCATAAGATCCACACTTTCAATAAAACTTACAAAATTCTCCAAGTAGGGCTTTAGTCTTTGCCCATTGACTTTAAAAACATTCCCATTGCTAAA
Organism: Euryodendron excelsum; assembly: GCA_033060915.1. Classification (NCBI taxonomy): domain Eukaryota; kingdom Viridiplantae; phylum Streptophyta; class Magnoliopsida; order Ericales; family Pentaphylacaceae; genus Euryodendron; species Euryodendron excelsum. Next base: position 48,352,977 of record CM065377.1, on the reverse strand, counting down.
ATTCTCAATTTCTACCGCTCTGTGCAGTGACACATCTCTTACCAGATAAGGTCCAGACCACTTACTCTTCAATTTGCCCGGAAACAACTGTAACCAGGAATTGTAAAGCAATACTTTTTGACCAACATGAAAAGGCTTACGAAGGATAATGTTGGTCATGGAATGTTTTCAACTTGACCTTAGAGATCTTTACATTCTCATAGGCATCATTTTAGAGTTCCTCAAGTTCATTGAGTTGTAGCTTTCTAGTATGGCCGACCGCATATATGTTCTCATTAAATTGGCAAATGGCCCAATAGGCTTTGTGCTCAATTTTCACTGGAAGGTGACATGATTTCGCATACACAAGCCTGTAAAGAGAAGCACCTAACATAGTTTTGTAAGCGGTTCTATAAGCCTAGAATGTATCCATTAACCTTAAGGACCAGTCCTTACAGTTAGGATTAACATTTTTCTCAAGAATGTGCTTAATCTCTCAGTTAGCTAACTCAACTTGGCTACTAGTTTGGGGATGATAAGGTGTACTAATCATGTGAATGACCTCATACTTTTGCATTAACATTTTAATGGATTCATTACAAAAGTGAGTGCTACCATCACTAATGACAGCACAAGGCATATCAAAGCAAGAAAAGATATTCTTCTTTAAGAATTTGACCACAATGCGGTGATCATTGGTATGAGAAGCAACGGCCTCCACCCAATTAGACATATAGTCAATGGCCACAAGAATGTAAAGGAATCCAAACAAACTAGGGAACGGCCCCATAAAATCAATATCCCAACAATCTAATATCTCAAGAGTAAGAATGTGGTTGAGGGGCATCATGTGCTTTCTAGTGAAACTACCTAGTTGTTGACACCTATCATAGGATGTGCAAAAAGTGTGAACATCACGAAACATAGTGGGCCAATATAAGCCAGATTGCAGAATCTTTGCAACAATTTTTTTTTTTATAACTAAAGTGCCTACCACAAGCATAGGAGTGACAGAACTTCATGACAGATTGAAACTCATTATTGGGGATACACCAACGAATTATTTGATTGGGACAATACTTGAACAAGTATGGATCATCCCAGAAGAAATACCTCACATTATTTAAAAAAAAAATCGTTTATCTAAGTAAGACCAGTGTGATAGTATCTTACTAGTAGCCAAAAAGTTGGTTATATCAGCGAACCATAAAACAGTTGCTTGAGAAAGTGTTTGGATTTGGAAAAGATGCTCATCCAGAAAATACTCATTGATAGGGAGAGTATCTTTGGCTTCCCTATCAGTAGGGAGCCGTGATAAATGGTCAACAACTACATTCTCTACCATTTTCTTGTCTCGAATTTCAATGTGGAACTCTTGTAACAAAAGGATCCAATGGATGAGGCATGGCATTGCATTAGGCTTGGTTAACAGGTACTTTAATGTAAAATGGTCAGTATATATAATGACTGATGACCCTATCAAATACAATCGAAATTTATCTAATGCAAACACGATAGCAAGAAGTTCCTTTTCAATTGTGGTATAATTCAATTAGGCTTCATTCAAGGTTTTGCTTGCATAATAGATAACATAGGGTTTCTTGTCCACTCTCTGCCCTAAAACTGCTCCTACAACATAATCATTAGCATCACACATCAACTCAAAAGGTAATGACCAATCGGGTAATCGAATGATAGGTGCAATTGTCAATAGCTCTTTAAGCTTGTCAAAAGCTTCTTGGCATTTAGATGTCCATTCAAATGAAACGTCTTTTGACAATCAATGGCACATTGGTCGAGAGATGGGACTAAATCTTGCTATGAATCGCCGGTAGAAACTAGCATGCCCAAAGAAAGATCGAATGTCTTTCACAGTTCTAAGAGTAGGTAGTTTGTGGATCAGTTCAACTTTGGCTTTATCTACCTCAATCCCTTCGCTAGACATGATGTGCCCAAGCACTATACCTTGTGTCACCATGAAGCGGCACTTTTCTAGTTTAGGACAAGGTTACTCTCTGCACATCTTTCTAACACCTTCTCGAGGTGTTCCAAACAACTCTCATAGGTATCTCTATACATAAAAAAATCATCCATGAAAACCTCCAGGATTCTCTTCACCATATCACTAAAGATACTCATCATACACCTTTGAAAGGTGGCCGATGCATTGCACAAGCCAAAGGGTATTCTTTTGTAAGTATAAGTACCAAAAGAACATATGAAAGTCATTTTATCCTGATCTTCTAAGGCAATTTTAATTTGATTGTACCCAGAGTACCCATCTAGAAAATAGTAAAAGGCTCGTCCTGCCACTGGTTATAAGACTTGCTCCAAGAATGGGAGTGGGAAGTGGTCTTTTTTAGTAATAACATCAGTCGACGGTAGTCAATACACATGCACCACCCAATTTGAATCCTAGTAGGCACTAGTTCATTTTTCTCATTTTGAATTACCATGACACTAGATTTCTTAAGAACAACTTGGGTTGGACCAACCCACTTTGAATTATAGATGGGGTATATGATACCTGCATCGAGAAGCTTCAGTACTTCTCCTTGCACAACTTCGTTCATGTTTGCATTTAAACGCCTTTGCATTTGACACATTGGTTTAGACTCTTCCTCAAGATATACGCGATGTGTGCATGTAAGAGAACTAATACCGTGAAGGTCTGCAATGGTCCAACCTAAGGCTTTTCTATGATTCTTTATCACTTTCACAAGGCTCTTCTCTTGGCCTTCAGATAAGCTAAAGGACATAACAACATGATAAGACTCATCTTCACCAAAGAATACATATTTCAATATAGATGGTAAAGGTTTTCTTTTTGGAGTGGGTGTTTTTTGTTCAAAATGGACAGGCTTTATGACGTTAGGAATTAGAGGCTCAAATGATGGGCTCCAATGACCTACTTACATACATTGTTCTCTCTCTATCCTTCCAGGAATTGTGTCCCTAGACTTTGTTAGCTCAAAAATCAACCCAAGAGGGGGGGGGGGGCTGAATTGGGTTTATTAAATAATTAAAGCAGAAATGATATACAGTTACACAATTTTAAAGAAATGAAACAGTGATCTAAGATCAAGTAATAGAATCAGTTGATATTTAGATTTAGAAAGAAACAATTAATTCAACCTGGTTCTTTATAGACAAATATGTTGGTAATAAGGAATATTCTCAAGGAATGCAAACACCAAGGATGATTAACAATTAACTGATTCAATCAAGTAGAAGGCAAACCAATGCTTGAGGTTAAAGGTGCAAATGGCAGTTAACAAGAGCAATATAAAAAGAAATGAGGACATCAGAAATTTTACAGAGGTTTAACCAAATCCTAGCCTACATCCTCTCTTCCTCGATCCTCTTTGAAGGTTTTCCACTATATAAAAATCCTTTACACAGCTGCTAGTTTCTCCAAGTGCCCAGCTTATTTATACAACCAAGAGTTTAAGTTTCAACTCTAAGCAACCGAGAGGCTCGAAGCCAGCTCTCTCAATCTTACCAGTGTGCAATATGGCTACACTTTTCTCTCAAAGGTGTAAAAAAATATTTTACAAATATAAATAAGGAAGGTATACAAGGTTATCACTCTCAGAAGTGAGTAAATGAAAGTTAAAGCTTAGATTCTTCCTTTTAGACAATAGCAGAAAACAGAGCAGTGGAGAATGTTTTGACCTATTGGCTTCTTGTACTTTAAGTTCTTTGTTTTCTTATCCTTCAATATCTCTAAGGTCTTCTATATATATTATTCCCTTCAATTTAGTTGTTAGAGATAGTGGGAGTGCATTTAATGCGTGGGTGGCTCTGTTAGAACATTTAAAAATTAACCGTTGGAGCCCACATTGTCAGCAATGAACCTTAAAGGTGTTGACCATCTTGGTCTTCTTAATCTTCGTCTTCTTACTAAGTGTGTTAGCAACCTTAGATTATTGTCAACCATGTCTGAATTCTTTTTACTTCTGAAATTGAGGTCATTGATGGTGTCAACAAGATACGATAATTGTCGACCATCTTGGTCTATATTTCACTTGAGCTTTTATAGTCTTCAGATTGTCAACCATCCTTCAAAGGTGTCAACAAGTTCATCTTGATTTTTTTCAGTTTGACCTTATACGATAGATTTTGTTTAAGTGTTAGCAAAATTGAGTCAATGTCAGCCATCTCATATCATACTTCATGTTTTTCAGCCATGATGAGAGTCCTCACATTAGAACGTCTTTTTTAAGCTTGAAGATTTGCTAAGTGGAACAAAGAGCGTGAGAATCGAGGGTCTTCTTTGGAATAAGCAAACTTGTCATGACACTACAGAATATTTGTCAATTTCATCTTTAAATCTTCAATCATGTGTCGGCAATGTATTAGAGATGCTGACAATACCCTTGCTAATTGCAAGCTATTATCTCTTCATATGAGCTATGGAGTGTCAGCAAGGTAACCTTATTGTTGACAATGTTACAACGCAAGAATTTCAATATCTTTGAGAAGAATTACTTCATCTTGTTTCAATAAAGCTACAAACTCACGGTAAGGCATTAAACACTAATAACATGGTTTTGTGATCATCAAAATACGCAGAGATTAACTATTGGGTCAACAATTACCTCCTTTTTTATGATGACAAAAGCTTGAAAAAAAATAAAGGCATAAAGGGGTAGAAAGCTCCCCTTGAATATAGGATTTAAAGGTCCCCCTAAATATAGGATTTCTGCCCCTTTTTGTTAGTAATCTAAAAGAAAGCAAAATACAAAAAGACAAGTACAATAGCAAAAAAGATTAACAAATAAAATGAAGTATGATAAGGAAACAAGATTAGTAGCATATCCAAACAAAAAAACTTCCATTCATACTAAAAACATCCTTACAAACATCTTTAAATATTGAGAGAATAGCAAGAAAAACCAAAACGTCAATCATTTAAAAAGGAGAGTCAAGTCAGTAGTAGGCAAGATGCAAAAGACATAGGGACTATGGTTAAAGTTCAATTGGTTTGTCAGTAGTGTTGGAACCTCCTTTCCCATACCCCAGTTTGAGACCATATGTCTTGGTGGGAGTGGGATGAGGGACCTTGCTTTTGGCTAAAGTTTTGAGTCTGGATTTTGGAGTAGAAGAGGTGGTCTGCTCAGGTTGATCAATGGCAGGAGCAGTGTCTTTTCCTGTATTTGTACCCTGCTCGTTCTCTTTAGCTCCTTCATCCCAATCATGTTCCTCTGTTATGCCTTCAACCATCTTAGTCTCCATTTCGTGTTTTGTTTCTCCTTCTCCTCCAGAAGTTTTGTCCTTCTCAGAACCAGATGTATTGTCATCCTCTCCAAGGTTAAAAGAACTACTTGTGGAGGGAATCCTTTCTTTATGATACTTAAAATTGAAGACACGTTGAATTTTTTCTCTGACATCCTTCTTCATGTTCTTCACATTTTTGTTGAATTGCCCAATCTTTTTGTGCATACTCACCACCATAGTCATGCAATTAGTGAGCTTGGTGTTCAGCTTATCCATTATAAATTAATGTCTGTTCTCCATTTGGTTCATGCATTTGAAAACCAAGTTGATATGATTTGAGACACTAGGCCCAAATTCAATATTAGGTCTGATAACTTTTGGTGGAGGCACATAAGTGGATGTAACCGCAGGAGTCTCATCCTTCTTTTTGATCCATTTCTAAGTTATGGGATCAAACATATACAGTGTGCTCTTCAATGTAAATTCATTATAACCATCATGTTTCAGATCAATTTTCATTACTTTTTACCCTAATAGATCAACCCCAAAATGCTTGAATATTCTAGTAAGGATCATCCCATGGGGTAGTCTGCAAGTTTTGTGAGTGGAGGATTCTAGCATCTTCTTTATCACAAAATTTGTCATTTTGGGTTTCTCAAACTCAACCTTATACAGAAACAACTCAGTATCAGAAACATACTCAAATCGGCCACTTTATGGGACAACTAAATGGTTAAGAAAGTGATAGACCACTCGTAATTCCAATGGTAGCTCATCAACAGTGAATGTGAATTTGTCATCAGATATGGGTCTGTTCAGAACTAATGTCAAGGCTTTTGTGGTATAATCGCTCAGAGTGACAATTCCATCATTAAATAAATCCATAACTTCTTCCAACAGTTCACCCTGCACTATAATCTTAACACCTTTCACATAGTTCAATAACTTTCGGGCATTTTTCTTATCTTTTTGAAGATTTGTATAGAAATGCCACACAAGTTCAACGTACGTGTTTTCCTTTAAGGTAGCTAAACCTATCCATCCCTTTTTTGTAAATTTTGCTTCATACAAAAACCTAACCCATTAAAGAACTGGAAATCGACAAACCTACCTCTAATGATGTTCTTTCAACTCATTGAAGACTCATATTTGGCTTTGAGTGACTGCCTTTTGAAGTAGACACTCCCTGCAAGTTTGTCTGATTCTTACGTTTTAGTGACAATGTTCTTCCTTTTGTCAGATTTGCCAGCCTTCTTCTTCTTTGCTGGCCTACTAGTGCTCCCTTGTTCCTCCTTTCCTTTCATTGTCTTTCTCTTTATTCCTTTCTTAGAGCTTGATCCTTTAACTATTGCCTTCCCTAGACTTGCATTCCGAGCAATCTCTTCCATAGCCATTGATTCATTTGTCATTACAGAGGATTGAGGTTGCTTAGTGGTTGAGAGAAGTGATCTTAGGTGGGAGTCGTATATTTTGGAGAGGGAATTTTTGGAGGGAGTGGTTATCATTTGAAATTTGGGAATAGAAATGAGTTGAGGGTCAGTAAAAAGGGTTTTGTGGGTATTTATAGTCCAATGTGTATGTAATGTATGTATATGCAATGGTGCTGATAATTTAGAATAAGTGTTGTCAATGTGTAGTGAAGAATTAATGAATTAGAGAGTTAAATCAAATTGTCAACACTAACACATTATTGTTGACACTTAAACGCATATCATACAAGTTTGCCAACAAATTAAGTGAATTGTTGACAAGATTGTCTAGAGCCTAATATAACATACTGGTATTAATCTGATAATTTTTGAAAAAGGACTCTTGATAAGAATATAAACAAATTCAACTGAGAAAATACTTAACTTTAACAAGGTTGCATATACCAAGTTCTCTTCTAATCATGCAAAATATATCTTTATTTAAAGGTTTAGTAAAAATATCACAAATTGGTGTTCTGTGCCAATGAATTCCAAATTGATATCATCTTTTTGAGTATGATCCCTAATGAAATGGTGTCTAATTTCAATATGTTTAGTTCTAGAGTGCTGAATTAGATTTTTGGTCAGATTTATTGCACTAGTGTTATCATATCTTACAGGTATGTGTTTATATGTTAGTCCAAAGTCCTCAATCTGATGTTTAATCTATAAAATTTGAGCATAGCAGCTACTATTAGCCAAGTACTCAACCTTTACAATTGAGAGGTCCACATAATTTTGTTTCTTACTAGACTATGATACAAGCATGTTACAAAGGAATTGGCATAAACCACTAGTACTCTTTCTATCAATTCTACTACTAGCATTATCAACATCAGAATAACCAACAAGTTCAAAAGATATACCACTTGGAAACCATAAACCAAGATTGTATGTGGGTTTAAGATATTTGAGGATCCTTTTTACAGCAGTTAAATGAGATTATTTAGGATTTGCTTGAAATCTAGCACACATGCACACACTAAACATTATATCTGGCCTATTAGCAGTAAGATATAACAAAGATCCTATCATGCTTCTATAGAGTTTAGTGTCAACTAGCTTGCCTGATTCATCAACATCTAACTTTGACGAAGGACCCATTGGAGTGCCAGCTGCTTTTAGATTTTTAGCATCAAACCTTTTGAGTAAGTTCTTGACATATTTGGCTTGACTTATGAAGATGCTATCTTTTGATTGCTTGATTTGTAGTCCAAGGAAGAAAGTTAATTCTCTTATCATACTTATCTCAAACTCTCCTTGCATACATTTAGCAAACTCCTTGCATAAATTTTCATTTGTAGATCCAAAAATAATATCATCAACATAGATTTGTATCAACATTTTAGGATATCTATTTTTAACGAAAAGGGTTGTATCTAATCTTCCTCTAGAAAAGCCTATCGCGCCCTAATTTTTAACTAAGTCCTTTCGACTCAACAAAAGAACGGTGCTCTCTCGTTAGAACTCATACTCCTAAAAGGACGAGTGCGACTAGCTTTAAACTTGGAATTGATTTTGATTAAGGGCTTTTTAGTAAAATTTTGGGAGTCACCACCTAACTTGGTTAAGGTGAGTTAGGTCACCTAAAACTAAGTATAATCCAAAGATTAAATTTAGGATTTTTGAAAAAGGTTTTGGAAAGCTTCCTTGAGAATGGGTTTTTAAGAAAATAGGCTATTTGGCAACCTTTGAAAAGCTTTAAGCCCTTTTAGAAAATAACTCCATTTTGGTCTTTTAAAAACAAAAATCTATGATCCGGGGGTTGGTTACATGTAGGAAAGATATCCTAAGATGATCACCCTACCCCGCCCTTTTGGTACCTACATGTCCAATCACCCTTAATTTACTCACTTAAATCACCGGTTACTAATGTCTACTTAATATCCACATTAGAGTTTTGAAAACGGGGTTTGATCATCACTTTTTAGATGAATGATGCATGATACATATTATTAAAAGGCGTTCGAAAATATGGGAGTTTTGAAGGACCACACCATTTTAGGTTGCCTACATAGCTCATTTAGTAAGAATCAGTTCATTCGTAGTTCGGGCAAGGGCCCAATAGAAAAGAGGCACATTAGGGCCTTTAGAAAAGTTTGAAGACGCTTTGAGGTCTTTTAAAAGAAACTTGAAAGTTTAAAAAAGTGCCTTTGGAGTAGGACTTGGGACATTTTGAAGTGTTTTTGGAATCGGGTTTGAAGATGATTTTAAATGTTTTTGAAGTTAATTCAAGGAAGTTTTGAAATACCTTTTGTAAGCACCCCATTTTTGACCACTCGGCGGTCTCCACTCCATCCAGACTTAAGTTCAAGTCATTATAGGCATATTTCAGATCAAAATCAATTCTCTAAGTCTAATCCCACCTATTCATCACTTCCATTTCCAAATCAGGCACGTCTTTCCCAAGACGATAAGTCCCCTTTCCAATTCCAACAGGCACGTCTTTCCAAAGACGGTAAGTCCCCTTTCCAATTCCAACAGGCGGGTCTTTCCAAAGACGGTAAGTCCCCTTTCTAAGTCCAATTCCAATTCCAATTCCAATCCCTCTCTCGAGACAGTTGATTCCTCGAGATGGTCCGGCACATTTTTTGAAGAAAATCTCTTCGAAACGGTAAGTCCCTTTAAACCTGTCGACTGGGACGAGATCCCAAGTCCCCTAGATGGTAGGACGGTCCACCTTTGGCACCTGCTAGCTCGCTAATGCAGAAATGTATGTTTAAGCATGCCTTTTCAGAAAGTTGATTCTCAGGTGCTAAGTCCCTTTAGCAGCTTCCCGAGATCAGGCAGTCTCGGGAATGATCGTGAACCGTCAGAGTAGCGAAAATACTCACAAACATCACCACCGTCAGAGTAGTGAAAATACTCGCAAACAGGTAGATATAGAGAATTGCCAACAAACCCTTGTATCATGTGACCGTTGTCAAAGTGGCGGAAATATTTAAAACCCAGGTCAACACTAGTGCCTGCTAGCCTACTTCGGTGAAAAATAGCCAAACTGTCCCTAGGGCCATTTTCCAGCACGTTTCTCAAGAACACACTTGTGTCTTCAGAACGGTAAGTCCAACCTTCCAAGATTGTCTTAAAAGAAATTCGGCATGATTAGGTGCCCTCCAGTCCGTTTCGGGTCAATTCTGAGACTTTCGGTCAAGATGACTATTTTGCCTCTAGGCATTCGAATGCCCGGGAACCACACCGGCTCTGGATATCAAATCGGTAACCTCCAGAGAATGCTTTCTATAGTATTCTAAACCTTTTTTTATCTTATCGGATCATTCCGAGTCAATTCCGGTGAACCCGATGTAAAATGACCGTTTTGCCCCTGGTGGGCTGGTCACCTTTTCCAACCACACTGGCTCTGGGTATCAAACCGGCAACCTTTGGGAACATTCTAAATAATGTTTTCAAATCTTGAATCCTCTTCCAGGACGTTCCGAGTCCATCTCGGCAGCCTTCCGGCCCGGTTGACCGTTTTGCCCATAATGGCCCAGTCAACCCTTCCGACACATCCTATCCTCATTCTTCAAGTCCAATAATTCTGGGACACTGTTCTAAGTGTTCCTGCCCTTTTTCTGGCCTTCTGAGTCATTCCCAGTCCCTTAAATCCTTCCTGAACTTTCCGGAGTCACTCCTAGTGTAGCCAGGCTAAAAATTGCATGGTAGTCACCAGTACAAGCGCCTAAATCTTCCAAAGATCCGTTGCTTGCCGACCTTAAAAGTTTCCTAATTCGCTAGTGTCGCGCCCAGATTTTTTGCACTCGAGGAATACACATATAAGTGGGAAAAACGTTGTATTCTCTCGTTAAAACTCACCCTCCTAGAAGAATGAGTGTGACTAGGTTTGAATTGAAAATTGGTTTGAATAAAGGGCTTTTGAAAAAAGTTTGGAGTCGCCACCTAACTTGATTAAGGTGAGTTAGGTCACCTAAAAACTAAGAATAATCCGAAAACTACACTTAGGGTTTTTGGAAAACGATTTTGAAAATATCTCCTCAAGAGAGGGTTTTTGAGAAAACAAGTTGTTTAGCAACCTTTGGAAAACATTTAGCCCTTTTTTGAAAGTAACTCCGTTTTGGTCTTTGAAATCAGTGATCCTAGATTTGGAGGTTGGTTACGTGTAGGGAAGACGCACAAGTCATCACCCTACCCCGCCCTTTCGGTACCTACATGTCAATCTACCCTAAATTCACCTATGATAGTCTTCAACTAACCAATGTCCAATCCTATCCACTTTAAAAAATAATATTTAAAAAGAAATTAACATGATGCATGATATGCAAGTGCAAGAAAAGAAATTTGATTTGAAAATAGATTTGAAAAGAATTTGATTTAATTTGAAAAGAAAGATTTGAAAGGATAGATTTGAAATTGGAAAGTTTGAAAAATTAGAAATAGAAATTTGAAATTGGAAATTTGAAAATAGATTGGAGATTTGAAAGGATTGTGAAATTTGAGATTTGGAAAATGTGGAGACCGCACCCATGAGGATTGCCTACGTATCCTTTTGAAGGAATCAGGTCAGTCGTAGTTCAGACAAGAGTTCGATTGAAAATAGAAGAGTTGATTGGAAGAAAGAGATTGATTTGAAAATTGGATTGGAAAATTAAAAGCTTGAACTTTGATTGGAAGATTTGATTTTAAAAGACTTGGTTTTGGAAACCTTTACTTAGGAAAGACTTGAGACTTAGAAAAGATTTGACTTGACTTTGAAGGACTTGGAAGACTAGGAAAGCTTGGATTTAGGAAGGGTTCGAATTTGGAAAGTTCGGATTAGGAAAGTTTCGAAATAGAAAAGTGTCATTTGAGAAAAGTTTTCGAATTAGGAAAGTTTTCGAAATAGGAAAGTTTTGGAATTAGGAAAGTTTCAACTTAGGAAAGTTTTGAAATTGGAAAGTTTCGTTTTAAGAAAGGTTTTGAAATAGGAAAGTGTTGAATTTAGAAATGTTTTGAATTAGGAAAAGTTTAGCTTAAGAAAGGTCTAGAATTTGGAAAGTTTCAAGTTAAGAAAGTTTTGAATTTGGAAAGCTTAGAATTTTAGAAAGACTTTAAATTAGGAAAGATTTAGAAAATGTTTGAATTAAGAAAGTTTCAATTTAAGAAAGTTTTGAATTAAGAAAGATTTGAAATTTAGAGAGTTTAAGATTTGGAAAGTTTTAGAGTTTGAGTTTTAGAAAATCTTGAGAGTAGGAAAGGTTGAGTTTAGGAAAGATTTAAAAAGTTAAGATTTGAAAAGGGGTAGAATTAGGAAAGGGTTGAATTAGGAAAGATGTGGAAGTTGAGTTTTAAAATTTAGGAAAGATTTTTGTGTTCAGGTTTTGGAAACTTAAGATTTAGGAAAGTAGAAGATTAGGAAGGATTTGAATTAGGAAATGTCAGATTAGGAAGGGATTGGATTTTGTTTCTAAGAAGAAGTGTTTGATTTTGTTTCCAAAAACGGAGGACTGAATCTAGTTTCCTAAACGGGAAGATTGGATTTGGTAAGGATTTGGAAAGGGAAAGTTTTAGAAACCCTAGATTTGGAAGACTATAGTTTTGACAAAGAAAATAGGTTTTGGAAATATATATAGTTTTGATGTAGAAAACAAGAGATTTTGGAAACCTAGGTTTTGAGACAAGTTTGAAAATCATGGTTTTGGAAAGAAAATTAGGGTTTTCTAATTGTGTGTTCTAGGGCTTGACTTGGACTCTAAGGAAAGAGTTTTTGGAAAGTGTGTTTTTGGAAACAAGTTTTTGCAAGGAAAACCCTAGAGGGGAGTTTCTAGAAGGAAGATTTTGGAAAGAGAGTTTTTTTAGAAAGATTTTTGGTAGAAGATTGTTAAAGAGAGTTTTTGAAAAGATTTTTAGGTAGCGTTTTTAGAAAGTGGATTTTGGGGAGAGGATTTTGAAAAGGAGTTGAAAAAAAGAGTTTTGAGAAATAGATTTTTGGAGGGAATTTTTGAAAACAACTTTGGAAATGGGAGTTTTAAGAAAGTATGTTTAAAAAGAGATTTTTAGGAGAAGATTTTTGAAAATAGAGTTTTTGAAAAGTATAAAAACATCTCACTTTCCTAAAGCGATTCTAACCATAAGAGGGCTAGAACCACTTTAAGAAAGTGGTTTTGAAGACAACAAGGGTTGAAAATATATTCCATATTGCTCACTTTGAATTTAACACTTTCCTAAAGCAATCCTAGCCATAGAAAAGCTAGAATCACCCTAGGATTGTGATTTTGAAAACAAGTTTTTAAAAAAGAGATTTTGATGCAATTTTGAAAACAAATTTAATGCAAGTTTCGAAAACGAGTTTGAAAACGGTTTTTGGAAGATGCAAGATCATGATATGCACAATGCAAGTTTGGGGTCGTGAACATACAAGGTTAAGGCTTCACCACATAATCAAGGGGGCCAAACCCACGTGGTCTCCGGTTAGCCTAAAAGAAAGCCCCCGACTCGGTCACCCACCAATAGTTTAATCCTTCACATGGACCGGGAGTCTGCTTGTTTCAAGGATGCAAAGAGGGGGGGGGGGGGAAGAGATGGGGGACTAAAATAGAGAAAACCCAAGTGGCTTAGGAGAGAGAAGAAAGAGGGGGGAAGTGTAGAAACGTAAAACGAAAACCTATCTTGTATCTTATTTATTTTGCGCGCCTTGCTTGTCTTCGATCTTCTTCCTAATCTTCGTCCTCAATCCTCAAGAGTTGTCTTCAATCTTCAAACTTCAGATTGCAGCTCTTTAAGTCTTCAAAGGAGGGTTGGAGGCTAGTGTATAAGTGTATGGGGATGTGTATGGGTGTATAAAAGGCTAGGGTTTAGTGTATGGTGGCTAGGGTTTGGAAAACCTAAGGAAGCTAAGGTTTTGGGAGTGTTCGAGCTCTATATATCGAATATTGGTGTTTTTAGATTGAGTTTTCAAACCTCTTTCACGCTGGAAGAGGCTCTGTATTTATAGAGATGGAATAGACCTGGCGCCTGTTGTAGTGGCGCTCGGCCAAAAATGCTTCTGGCGCCACTAGGAGTGGCACCAGGCCAAATATTGGCTTGGCGCCACTACTAGTGGCACCAGCCAATTAGGAAACTCTTAAGGTCGGCAAGCAATGTGTCTTTGACAAGATTTGGGTGCCTGTACTAGTGACTACCATGCAATTTTTAGCCTGGCTTCATTAGGAGTGACTTCGAAAAGTCTAGGAATGATTTGAAGAGGCCGGGAATGACCCGAAAGGTCAGAAAAGAGCAGGAACACTTAAAACAGTGTTTTGGAGGTATTTGACTTGAAAAATGAAGATATGATGTGTCAGAAGGATTGACCGGGCCGTTAGGGGTAAAATGGTCAATCGAATCGGGAAGCTGCCGGGACGGACTCGGACTGTCCCGAAAGAAGACTCGAGATTTGAAAACATTATTTAGAATGTTTCCAAAGGTTGCCGGTTTGATACCCAAAGCCGGTGTGGTCGGAAAAGGAGACCGGCCCACCAGGAGTAAAACGGTCATTTTTTACTGGGTTTGCTGGAACTGACTCAGAATGATTCGAGAAGATAAAGGAAGATTGAGAATACTATAAGAAGTAATCTTAGGAGGATACTGGTTTGTTACCCAAAGCCGGTGTGGTTCCCGGGGCATTCGGATGTCTAGGGACAAATGGTCATTTAGCTTCAAGTGGACCCTACGGGCCTGGGAAGCGACTGGTGGACTAAATTTAAGTTAAAAAGGCGGGATTAGAGTCTAAATATGCATGTGATGTGTGAAAGTGAGCTTGGTCAGCTTGGAGATTGCCGAGCGGGCAAAAATAGGGTGCTTACAGCTGCCCCTCTTTTTCTGTCTTTGCTTGTCCAAGACAGAAAATGATAAAGTAAGAGCCTCATGTTGACCGCGAGGCGATCGGAGGGACTTGAAAATAATAGGAATTCAAAGAACAGTTACCTCGAGTAGCTGGTCGATGCTTGGTATTTTATCTGGTAAAAATAATACTCCTCTAGGGGAATTAATGCTTCTTGAACTAGCGCTCCATCTGGCAGAACAATGCTCCTCTGGGGGAATTGACTCTTCTTGAACTAGCACTCCATATGGCAAAACACTGCTTCTTGAACTAGCACTCTGTCTGGCAAAACAGTGCTCCTCTAGGGAAGTCCAAGACTGATTTTTGATACTTTTTAAACCGGCACTCCGTCTAGCGAAACGTTGCTACTCTGGGGACATCCAAGGTTGACTTCTGATACTCTTGAACCGGCACTCCATCTGGCGAAACGTTGCTCCTCTGGGGAAGTCCAAGGTTAACTTCTGATACCTCTTAAGCCGACACTCCATCTGGCGAAACGCTGCTCCTCTGGTGAAGTCCAAGGTTGGTTGCTGATACCTCTTGAACCGGCACTCCGTCTGGCGAAATGCTGCTCCTTTGGGGAACTCCAAGATTGATTTCTGATAACTCTTGAACCGGCACTCCGTCTGGCGAAACGCTGCTCCACTGGGGAAGTCCAAGGTTGACTGCTGATACCTCTTGAACTGGCACTTCGTCTGGTGAAACGCTACTCATCTGGGGACATCCAAGGTTGACTTCTGATGCTCTTGAACCGGCACTCCATCTAGCGAAACGCTGCTCCTCTGGGGAAATCTAAGGTTGACTTCTGATACCTCTTGAACCGGCACTCTGTCTGGCGAAACACTGCTCCATTGGGGAAGTCCAAGGTTGACTGCTGATACATCTTGAACCAGCACTCCATCTGGCGAAACGCTGCTCCTCTGGGGACATCCAAGGTTGACTTCTGATACTCTTGAACCGGCACTCCGTCTGGCGAAACGCTGCTCCTCTGGAAAAGTCCAAGGTTTACTTATGATACCTCTTGAACCGACACTCCGTTTGGCGAAACGCTGCTCCACTGGGGAAGTCCAAGGTTGACTGCTAATACATCTTGAACCGGCACTCCGTCTGGCGAAACGCTGCTCCTCTGGGGAAGTCCAAGGTTGACTTCTGATACCTCTTGAACTGGCACTCCGTCTGGCAAAACACTACTCCACTGGGGAAGGCCAAGGTTGACTGCTGATACATCTTGAACCGGCACTCCGTCTGACGAAATGCTGCTCCTCTAGGGAAGTCTAAGATTGGTTGGGGAGGTCGACGGTGGGTCATTGCCCCATTCCTTGCTTTTTGTCGGCTAGGGAAGTCTGAACTTACTGAGATGTATGCCAATGTTGGAGATGTCTGAGGTTACTTGATCGTAGGATGGCTTTTTAGCTCCATTTTGTGCTTTACCTTGTTCCTTATTTCTTATTTGGGAGAGAGAGAAAGACATAGGGTGAGTCTTGTACAAAAATAATTTAAAGATGCCCTGGTAAAAGGTGAACGCGTGTCATATTTTTTTTCATGAATGCGCATGGGATTAAATGCATGATCGATTTTTATGAATGTGCATAGTTTAGATAATAATATAATTGAATGCGTGTCCTAATTTTTATGACTGCACAAGTTCACGTAGAAGTGGAATTGAATGCATGCACACATAGGAATGGAATTGAATGCAATGTCCCCTCTCTCTCTGTTTTTTTTTTTTTTGGGTGACAAATGCATAGATTTATGTAAGAATTGAATTAAATGCACAACCTACTTCCTTACAAATGAACAGGTTCATACAGAAGTGTAGTTGAATGCATGAATAGATACACACTACACAGGAATCCAAATGGATGTACAGGTTATACATGTCATGGATGCATCAGTGTTACATGTGTATAAACTATTTACAAAGAAAGCCCCAGGATTGCCTCTTGGGCCCATACTCTCAGGATTCTATTTCCTTTCCAAGATTCTGCCCCATTTAGTTTTGTCCCATTCTCATCAAGATGTGATACATTTGCACCATTCTCTAAGGATCTTGACCTTTCGGTTTGCTATTCCGTCCTTACTTTCTAAGGGTTACTGTTTGGGGTTTTTCTGATCTCACTTGGTTTTCTCTTTCAAATCTCCAAAATGCCACCATGGCTCGAGCGACGCCTCGTATGCCCTTTGTAGAGCGATAAACAGCTAAGCCCCCAATCCGAGAAGACTTCTTTTAAGACCGTAATGTAGGCTGGGTTTAGGGGTTGTAAGAAACGAATGGATATTTAGGCTCAAAGATCTTCTTTTAGTGGGCTGTTTAAACCAAAACCATCTAAGCACACTTTGGAGCATGAGATTGTCCCTGCCTTCTTCCCCAGTTCTTGTTTCTCATCCTACTTGTCTTGGTATTGTTCAGGCTTATTTGGACTAAGCAATTTTCTCTGATCAAAGAGGACTTTAATTTGAACCGTAATGTAGGCTAGGTTAAGAGGTTTATGAATGAAAAGGATGTGTAGGCTCAAATTTGATGTTGTTTTTAGCAAAGTTTAGATCCACACCATCCTTAGTCGGTCTTCTGATAGGGTTTCGTCCCCTGATATCCTCCTCTAGTTTCAGCAACATGTCTGGCTCATTTAGATCAAGCAATCTTTTTTTCAATCGGAGAGGACTTTAGTAGGGTTGTAATGTAGGCCATGGTTTTAGGGGTTTTTAAAAGAAAGGGTAAAGGCTCAAACCTATTACTTCTACTCGGTGGCTTCGTTACTTAGGATCACCTTTGAATTTCCTCTTTTACAAAAGGAGTTAAACTTTCTTGTAACCTTTTAACCTTCTAAGTCTAACACTGCCCCCCCCCCCCCCCCCCCTTTTTTTTTTTTTTTTTTTTGACTTCTAGCTTTCCTATATGCTTCTCAAGATAGCACAAACATTTTTTTTTTTTTTGGCCTTTTGCCCCTTGGCAACTCTTTTCCCTTGTTTTTCCTTTTCATCTCTTTTATTTCTTTTTATGAAACGAACAATTCTACAGCCCTTTTTTCTTTGACCTTTTCCTTAATAACTCAATTTAACCCGTTGTGGGCGGTGATCCCTAGGTTGGGGTTTCGTTCTAGAGAAAAAAGGTAACTGGCTCAATAGGTTTGACAAGGGTTACTTTTAATTGTATGGGAAATGAAATGAGAGCCTCTCTTCATTTTGAACAAGATTGCTTGATCTATAGAGCCTTCACGTTACCTCAGCTTGATAGTCGATGACGTTCTCTGCCAGATCTTCTGCTGCCTATCTGCCCCAGTGTAGGGGGATGGTTTTGGATCGAGGTTAACAAAAAATCTTTCGCTTTCTGCAAGGCACTAGTGGATTAAGCAAAGGGGGTATTTTTTTGTGTATGGTAGAAGAAATGAGGACCTTTCATCACTTCAAATTAAATTGCTTAGTCTATAAAGCCTTTTATACAAAATTTAGACAATGTTCTTAGAGAAGATGTGCTTCTGCTAGTAAACCATTACATGCTCTATCAAATCAACTATTCTATGCTTACCCCAATGTGGGGGATGGTTCTTGGTTTGGGGATACATGAAAAGAAATTATGTATGACTCTAGGGGGTTGAGCAAAGGGTAGTGTTTGTTTGGGATAAATAGAATAATGGCTTCTCATCATTTCGGAGTCTCGGATGCCCATCGCTTAGCCAGGATATCATGTAAGTGTCACCTTTTCAATAAACTCTGCACTTCTCTATTGAAACTGTCTTCCTCCTATCTCTCATTCTCTCTTTGTCTCTCGAAGGTTTTAACCCCTTCTAAATGGGTTGCCCATGCTATCCTACCTTTCAAGTCAAGTCATTATTGAATGGGAAAGAATCCTTAAATGCCATAATTGTCCACAAGAGTATGAGCCAAAGGGGATAAACTAGAAACTACACCTTTTCATTTAGAAATATGATTACATGGCATGCAATGTTTACTTAAAGAAGATATGCGAGAAATAGAGAGATGAAAAGAAAACAGAAGAATTTTGTGAAAACCTCCCTTTTTATTGCACTTTGGAAAAAGCCCTTCAAAGAGGTCCTAGAATCGCACCAATTTCTTCTATGCTTTATCGCGTGGTTCCTCCCCTAGGTGATGATGATTCCATAGTCGATCAAATCTTGTATCTTGTGCTTTAGGAAGAGACAATGGTCAGTGTCATGCCCTTGTTTTCCAAAATAGTACTCATAAACAAGGGTCGGGTCGAAAGTAGGGGGTAGAGGATTTAGCAACGGTGGAGCGGGTATGGGGGTCAGAAGGTTAGCTTGTAAGAGGTCATGATAAGCTTTTGTTTGGGTGCAAGTTAGAGGGGAAAAGGCGCGAGGTCGGCGGGCCTTCTTGTTGGGGTTGACATGTTGTTGGGTTGTGATGGGCCCGGGAGTAGGTGCTTGAGTAGCCACGGGGGTCTAAGATTGGTGTTGGGGGTGACATTGAGGTTGTTGAGCAGGCAAGATGGCAAACACTTTTCCCCCCTTTCGACCCATTTCTGATGTTATGGGCACCTTCCTTACTAAGCTTGCAGAAACTTGGTTAGCATAGGGGTCAACGATCCTTCCAGTTTTTCGGCCATTTTCTATCATCCCCTTTTGCATGATAAGCTCAAAAAAGTTTCTCCCAACACTCGTGCAGAGCTTTTTGTAATATATGCCCGAGAAGGTATGTACGAACAGTTAAACATATTCCTTATCTTCTAAAGGGGGATTGACTTGTGCTGCTACTTCTCTCCATCTAAGGGAATAGCTTTTGAAGCTTTCTTTCTCTCCTTTACTCATTGCCATCAAGGACCAACGGTCAGAAGTGAGGTCTATGTTGTGGCGCTATTGGGCTTTAAATGCGTTGACCAGCTCAATCCAGGTGGTGATCCTCCTTAGGTCTAGACGGGCAAACCACTCTAGAAGTCGGGCATTTTGAACTTAGCAGGTCTCGGGTGATTTGGAAAGAAGCAAAACTGATCGTAGGAAGTAGACCCATAACTGTTATGGCCATGGAGACTTCGCAGTAAATCCTCTAGGCCTTGGATTTTCAAACTGAGAGGATCTGCGGAAGTCCTCTGTACGGCATGTGAAAGCAACATAATGTCTTGTTCTTCAGTGTTGATCCCTTTGGCATCTTCTTTGTTCCTCCCAGCATTGTCAGATTGAAGCACGATCCTCGGGTTGGCGGGTTCAGGGTCCTTAGATGACGTCATGGATGACGACGAGATTGTAGTAATATCCTTTATGGCAAAGGTTTAGACAAGCTTAAACATCTCATCAATCTTACCCCTCATTTCATTGACCTCTTCTCGAAAGACTTGGGGTGACTCCTCAGGATTGGCAGCCATAAGTGATGCTCTTAACCGAGTGACAATGGGGTCCCTAGGTGGATGTTGACTTTTTTGGGAGCAATGTTGACTCAATGTAGGGTAATTGTTGTGAAAGAACGGAAAGAAGTAGAAAAACAACGGCATAAATTGCAAGTTAGTTTTTGGTTTTTCAAGAATTCTATGCAATACATGCCCTAAGGATGCCCCTACTTGAGAGGGAAACTAATCATGATGTATTGGCTCACTTTTGGAGATAGGGGGTTTGCCCTTGTATGCAGATACCTTACCGTCAAGTAGGAACCTTCAGCCATCCATGCATTCATTCTCAAAAGTAAAGAAGTACATTGAATTTTAGGTTTAAGATACAAAGGAATTGAGAAACATTTTAATAGGGGGAAGATGGAACATTTTCCTTTGGACTTCCGCCTATCTAGTTTTACAAAGGAAAACCCTAAACTACTCTTGAGTCTTCGGATTCACCTTTCTTGGATTTGATGTCGAGGAGGTCGCTGAGAGACCATGTTGATTGGTTGCCCCTTGTCTTCTTGGCAACCCTATCTCCGTGAGTATAGAGGGATTGGGGCCCCTCTTATGGAATGGATTGGTATGCATGCCATGAGTCCTTAGGGTTATGTGGGAACCCTTAGGGTTTGGGTAGGTTTAATGCAAAAGGGAGAGTGACCTTGGTGTCACTCTCAATGGATTGATCATATACATGAGAATGGAGTGACTTGAGTTGCTTGGAACTCTTGTCTTGACATGGAATATGGAATGCATGAACATGGATATGCAAAGAGTATAAAGAGAGAAGGTACAGCTGAAGTAAACATGCATGCATGAACAGTTAAACAGGCATTATAACAGTATGAATACAGTCAGTATAACAGCAGGAATAAACAGGTATAAACGAAAGTAAGAGCAATCGCCCTTTGCTCCGTAGTTTTGAAAACGGTGCTCGTGTCTTAAATCCGGCAGAGGTTCGGCTATACATGGTGTCTATATAAGCATAAGGTTAAGGGTTGACTAATGCGTTCTAAAAAGGCTCGGTCCCCGGATCTTCAAACCTAGGCCCACTCCCCGAGGTGGTGCCATGATCGGTTGGTGATCCGAGCGGGGGAACCATCAAGAGGCTGTAGGAAAAGAAACTGACACAGCATCTTGCCCACAACCAATATACCGTTCCCCTTTTCTAACTAGAAAGGTCACATCAGGGTAATAATGCAAGTATGCAGAATGCAGGTGCACATGCAATGTATGTGTGTGATTTTTAAAAGCGGAGGAAAGAGCCCAACAACTCCCATTTATCCTGTTCATCACATTCATGCATAGTGGTTAATAAAATTTAAACAACAAGCGCACCTACAAAACAAAGATGCAAGTGTTAGTATGTGGATGACAAACATAATACAAGATAATATGAATAAATGCATGTTTTCTTTTCTTTTTGTTTTGAAAACATTTTTGAAAATTTAAAGTGAATAGGAATGAACCAAGTTAATTGAAGACTATATGGGTGAAGGGTAAAGAGACATGACTACGGCCTAACCCTCTAAGTATCCCCAGTGGAGTCGTCAACTGTCGCGCTTAGATTTTTCGCACTCGAGGAATACACACATAAGTGGGACAAACGCTGTACTCTCTCGTTAGAACTCACCCTCCTAGAAGAATGAGTGCGACTTGGTTTGAATTGAAAATTGGTTTGAATAAAGGGCTTTTGGAAAATTGGTTTGAATTGAAAATTGGTTTGGAATAAAGGTCACCTAAAAACTAAAAATAATCCGAAAACTACACTTAGGGTTTTTGGAAAACGATTTTGAAAATATCTCCTCAAGAGAGGGTTTTTGAGAAAACAAGTTGTTTAGCAACCTTTGGAAAACATTTAGCCCTTTTTTGAAAGTAACTCCGTTTTGGTCTTTGAAATCAGTGATTCTAGGTTCGGAGGTTGGTTACGTGTAGGGAAGACGCACTAAGCCATCACCCTACCCCGCCCTTTCGGTACCTACATGTCAATCTACCCTATATTCATATATGATAGTCTTCAACTAACCAATGTCCAATTCTATCAACTTTGAAAAAAAATATTTGAAAAAAAAACTAACGTGATGCATGATATGCAAGTGCAAGAAAAGAGACTTGATTTGGAAATAGATTTGAAAAGAAAGATTTGAAAGGATAGATTTGAAATTGGAAAGTTTTAAAAATTAGAAATAGAGATTTGGAAATAAAAATTTGAAAATAGATTGGAGATTTGAAAGGATTATGGAATTTGAGATTTGGAAAATGTGGAGACCGCACCCATGAGGATTGCCTACGTATCCTTTTGGAGGAATCAGGTAAGTCGTAGTTCGAACAAGAGTCCGATTGAAAATAGAAGAATTGATTGGAAGAAAGAGATTGAATTGGAAATTGGATTGGAAAATTGAAAGCTTGAACTTTGATTGGAAGATTTGATTTTAAAAGACTTGGTTTTGGAAACCTTTACTTAGGAAAGACTTGAGACTTAGAAAAGATTTGACTTGACTTTGAAGGACTTGAAAGACTAGGAAAGCTTGGATTTATGAAAGGTTCGAATTTGGAAAGTTTGGATTAGGAAAGTTTCGAAATAGGAAAGTGTCATTTGAGAAAATTTTTTGAATTAGGAAAGTTTTCGAAATAGGAAAGTTTTGGAATTAGGAAAGTTTCAACTTAGAAAAGTTTTGAAATTGGAAAGTTTCGTTTTAAGAAAGGTTTTGAAATAGGAAAGTGTTGAATTTAGAAATGTTTTGAATTAGGAAAAGTTTAGCTTAAGAAAGGTCTAGAATTTGAAAAGTTTCAAGTTAAGAAAGTTTTGAATTTGGAAAGCTTAGAATTTTAGAAAGACTTTAAATTAGGAAAGATTTAGAAAATGTTTGAATTAAGAAAGTTTCAACTTAAGAAAGTTTTGAATTAAGAAAGACTTGAAATTTAGAGAGTTTAAGATTTGGAAAGTTTTAGAGTTGGAGTTTTAGAAAATCTTGAGAGTAGGAAAGATTGAGTTTAGGAAAGATTTGAAAAGGGGTAGAATTAGGAAAGGGTTGAATTAGGAAATATGTGAAAGTTGAGTTTTAAAATTTAGGAAAGATTTTTGTGTTCAAGTTTTGGAAACTTAAGATTTAGGAAAGTAGAAGATTAGGAAGGATTTGAATTAGGAAATGTCAGATTAGGAAAGGATTGGATTTTGTTTCTAAGAAGAAGTGTTTGATTTTGTTTCCAAAAACGGAGGACTGAATCTAGTTTCCTAAACGGGAAGATTGGATTTGGTAAGGATTTGGAAAGGGAAAGTTTTAGAAACCCTAGATTTGGAAGACTATAGTTTTGACAAAGAAAATAGGTTTTGGAAATATGTATAGTTTTGATGTAGAAAACAAGAGGTTATGGAAACCTAGGTTTTGAGGCAAGTTTGAAAATCATGTTTTTAGAAAGAAAATTAGGGTTTTTTAATTGTGAGTTCTAGGGCTTGACTTGGACTCTGAGGAAATAGTTTTTGGAAATTGTATTTTTGGAAACAAGTTTTTGGAAGGAAAACCCTAGAGTGGAGTTTCTAGAATGAAGATTTTGGAAAGAGAGTTTTTTTAGAAAGATTTTTGGTAGAAGATTGTTAAAGAGAGTTTTTGGAAAGAATTTTAGGTAGCGTTTTTAGAAAGTGGATTTTGGGGAGAGGATTTTGGAAAGGAGTTGAAAAAAGGAGTTTTGAAAAATAGATTTTTGGAGGGAATTTTTGAAAACAACTTTGGAAATGAGAGTTTTAGGAAAGTATGTTTAAAAAGAGATTTTTAAGAGAAGCTTTTTGAAAATAGAATTTTTGGAAAGTATAAAAACATCTCACTTTCCTAAAGCGATTCTAACCATAAGAGGGCTAGAACCACTTTAAGAAAGTGGTTTTGAAGACAACAAGGATTGAAAATATGGACCATAGTGCTCACTTTGAATTTAACACTTTCCTAAAGCAATCCTAGCCATGGAAAAGCTAGAATCACCCTAGGATTGTGATTTTAAAACAAGTTTTTGAAAAAGAGATTTTGATGTAATTTTGAAAACAAATTTAATGCAAGTTTCGAAAACGAGTTTGAAAATGGTTTTTGGAAGATGCAAGATCATGATATGCACAATGCAAGTTTGGGGTCGTGAACATACAAGGTTAAGGTTTCACCACATAATCAAGGGGGCCGAACCCACGTGGTCTCCGGTTAGCCTAAAAGAAAGCCCCCAACACGGTGACCCTCCAATAGTCTAATCCTACACATGGACCGGGAGTCCCCTTGTTTCATGCATACAAAGAAACGGGGGGAAAGAGATGGGGGATTAAAATAGAGAAAACCTAAGTGGGTTCGGAGAGAGAAGAGAGAGGAGGGAAGTGCAGAAACGTAAAATGAAAACCTACCTTGTATCTTATTTATTTTGCGTGCCTTGCTTGTCTTCGATCTTTGTCTTGATCTTCATCCTCAATCCTCAAGAGTTGTCTTCAATTTTCAAATTTCAGATTGCAGCTCTTTAAGTCTTCAAAGGAGGGTTGGAGGCTAGTGTATAAGTGTATGGGGATGTGTATGAGTGTATAGAAGGCTAGGGTTTAGTGTATAGTGGCTAGGGTTTGGAAAACCTAAGGAAGCTAGGGTTTTGGGAGTGTACGAGCTCTATATATCGAATATTGGTGTTTTTAGACTGAGTTTTTGGACCTCTTTCATGCTAGAAGAGGCTCTGTATTTATAGAGATGGGATAGACCTGGCGCTTGTTGTTGTGGCGCCAAGCCTAAGGTCGGCAAGCAACATATCTTTTACTAGATTTGGGCGCCTGTACTAGTGACTACCTTGCAATTTTTTGCCTAGTTTCACTAGTGTAAGCACCCCATTTTTGACCGCTCGGCAATCTACACTCCGTGCAGACTTGTTTTCAAGTCATTTTGGGCATATTCCTATCGATTCCAATTCCCTAGGTCCAGATTTCATCTTTCCATCGCTTCGCGGGCCTATCAGGCCCAAATAGAGGCAAAATTACCAAAATGCCCTTGCGGGCATTGTCCTTTCTTATTTCAATCCCTCTCTTGAGACAGTTTATTCCTCGAGACGGTCCGAGTAGCAAAACTACTCACAAAACCGTCAGAGTGGCGGAAACACTCACAACACCGTTAGAGTGGCGGAAACACTCACAATCCAGGCACGTCTCTTCGGAGACGGTAAAACCCCTTTCCAATCCCTCTCTCGAGACAGTTTATTCCTCAAGACGGTTCCAATCCAGGCACGTCTCTTCGGAGACGGTAAGACCCCTTTCCAATCCTTCTCTCGAGACAGTTTATTCCTCGAGATGGTCCGAGTAGCAAAACTACTCACAAAACCGTTAGAGTAGCGGAAATACTCACAGAACCGTTAGAGTAGCGGAAATACTCACAGAGCCGTTAGAGTAGCGGAAATACTCACAGAACCGTTAGAGTAGCGGAAATACTCACAGAGCCGTTAGAGTAGCGGAAATACTCACACCACCGTTAGAGTAGCAGAAATACTCACACCACCGTTAGAGTAGCGGAAATACTCAACCGTTAGAGTAGCGGAAATACTCACAGAGCCGTTAGAGTAGCGGAAATACTCACAGAACCGTTAAATCATCAAACTCCGTTCAAGTAGCGGAAATACTCAACCCCGTCCGAGTAACGGAAATACTCACAAATCATCAACCCCGTCCGAGTAGCGGAAATACTCAACCCCGTCCGAGTAGCGAAAATACTCAACCCCGTCCGAGAAACAGAAATACTCACAAATCATCAACCCCGTCCGAGTAGCAGAAATACTCAACCCCATCCGAGTAACGGAAATACTCACAAATCATCAACCCCGTCCGAGTAGCGAAAATACTCACACCGTTAGAGTGGCGGAAACACTCAAAACCTAGGTCAATACCCATGTTTGTTACCTCACTTCGGTGAAAAATGACCAGACTACCCTTAGGACCTTTTTCGAGACTTTTCGGTCAAGATGACCATTTTGCCCCTAGGCATCCGAACGCCCCGGGAACCACACCGGCTCTGGGTATCAAACCGGTAATGTCCCGAGAATACTTTTTATAGTGTTCTCAACCTTCCTTTACCTTTCCGGATCATTCCGAGTCAGTTTCGGCCAACCCGGTACAAAATGACCGTTTTGCCCCTGGAGGGCCGGTCTCCTTCTTTGACCACACCGGCTCTGGGTATCAAACCGGTAATGTCCCGAGAATAATTTTTATAGTATTCTCAACCTTCCTTTACCTTTCCGGATCATTCCAAGTCAGTTCCGGCAAACCCGGTACAAAATGACCGTTTTGCCCCTAGAGGGCCGGTCTCCTTCTTTGACCACACCGGCTCCGGGTATCAAACCGGTAATGACCCGAGAATACTTTTTATAGTGTTTTCAACCTTCCTTTACCTTTCCGGATCATTCCGAGTCAGTTCCGGCAAACCCGGTACAAAATGACTATTTTGCCCCTGGTAGGCCGGTCTCCATTTCCGACCACGCCGGCCCTGGGAATCAAACCGGCAACCTCTGGGAACATTCTAAATAATGTTTCCAGATCCCAAGTCTTCTTCCGGGACAGTTTGAGTATGTCCTGGTAGTTTCGTAGTCCGATTGACCGTTTTGCCCCTAAAGGCCCGGTCAACCTTTCCGACACATGTTGTCCTCACTTTTTAAGTCAAATACCTCCAGGACACTATTTCAAGTGTTCCTGCTCCTTTTCGGCCTTCCGGGTCACTCCCGGCTCCTTCAAATCATTCTCGGACTTTTCAGAGTCACTCCTAGTGAAGCCAGGTTAAAGTTTACATGGTAGTCACTAGTACAGGCGCCCAAATCTAGTCAAAGATACGTTGCTTGCCGACCTTAATTGTTTCCTAAATGGCTGGCGCCACTCTTAGTGGCGCCAGTATAAATTTTGCCCTGGCGCCACTGCAACAGGCGCCAGGCTTGTCCAGCTTCTGTATATACAAAGCCTCATTCAACGTGAAAAGGGTCTGCAAACTTAACCTAAGAATCTCATATTTCGATATATAGAGCTCAAGCACCTCCAAAAACCCTAGCCTCCCTAGGTTTTCTCAAACCCTAGCCACTATACACAAACCCTAGCCTCTTATACGCTCATACACTCTCCTATA
This sequence comes from Euryodendron excelsum, assembly GCA_033060915.1. NCBI lineage: Eukaryota > Viridiplantae > Streptophyta > Magnoliopsida > Ericales > Pentaphylacaceae > Euryodendron > Euryodendron excelsum. Next base: position 48,326,070 of record CM065377.1, on the reverse strand, counting down.
CACTCATACACTCCCCCATACACTCATACACTAGCCTTCAACCACTCTCTGAAGATTTGAAGAGCAGCCATCCAAAGCTTGAAGACAATCCTTGAAGACTGAAGGTGAAGATCAAGATCGAAGACCGAAGATCGAAGACTGCACGGCGCGCAAAATAAACAAGATACAAGGTAGGCTCCCTCTTTAATTTTCTGCACTTCCCCCCTCTCTCTTCTCTCTCCAACCCACTTGGGTTTTCTCTATTTTAATCCCCCATCTATTTCCCCCCCTTTCTTTGCATGCTTGAAACAAGGGGATTCCCGGTCCATGTGTAGGATTGGACTACGGGAGAGTCACCGTGTTGGGGGCTTTCTTCTAGTCTAACCAGAGACCACGTGGGTCCGGCCCCCTTGATTATGTGGTGAAGCCTTAACCTTGTATGTTCACGACCCCCAAATTGCATTGTGCATATCATAGTCTTGCATCTTCCAAAATTCGTTTTCAAACTCGTTTTTTAAACCCGTTTTCAAACTTATTTCCAAAATTGCATCAAAATCTCTTTTTCAAAAACTTGTTTTCAAAACCACAATTCTAGGGTGGTTCTAGCCTTTCCATGGCTAGGGTTGCTTTAGGAAAGTGTTATATTAAAAGTGGTCTTTTGGTCTATATTTTCAAACTTTGTTTTCAAAACCACTTTCTTAAAGTGGTTCTAGCCCTCTTATGGCTAGAATCATTTTAGGAAAGTGAGATGTTTTCATATTTTCCAAAAAACTCTCTCTCTTCAAAAATCCCTCTCCCAAAAATCTCTTTTTCAACATACTTTCCTAAAACACTCCTTTTCAAAATCGTTTTCAAAAACTCCCTTCCAAAACCTATTTTTCAAAACTCTCTTTTTTAAAAATTCTCTCTCCAAAATTTTTTCCTCAAAATTCACCCTCTAAAAACACTCCCTAGATTCACCTTCCTAAGAACTCTCTCCAAAAATCTTTCTAAAAACTCTCTTCCCCAAAATTTTTCTTCTAGGAACTCTCCTCTTGGATTTTCCTTCCAAACTCTACGTTTCCAAAAACATGCTTTCCAAAAAACTCCTCCCTAGGATTCCCTTCTAGAAAACCTTCATTTCCAAAAATGCGTTTTCCAAAAAGAAAACTCTTTCCTTAGAGCCCAAGTCAAGCCCTAGAAACCACAATTAGGAAACCCTAGTTTTCTTTCTAAAAACATGATTTTCAAACTTTGCCCTAAACCTAGGTTTCCAAAATCTTTTGTTTTCTACATCAAAACTATCCTTGTTTTCAAAGCCTATTTTCTATGTCGAGACTAGAATTTTCCAAATCTAGGGTTTCTAGAATTTTCCTTTCCAAATCCTAGCCAAATCCTACCTTCCCTTTAGGAAACCAAATCAAATCTCCCCGTTTAGGAAACTAGATCCCGTCCTCCGTTTTTGGAAACAAAATCAAATCTTTTCTTTTAGAAACCAAATCCAATCCCTTCCTAGTCCAAACCTTTCCCACTCCAATTCCTTCCTAAACCATAAGTTTCCTAAACCTAAACTTTAAATCTTTCCTTAAATTTCAAAGTTCAAATCTTTCCTAATTCACATCCTTCCTAAACTTCCACTTTCCTAAACCTTAAGTTTCCAAAACTTGAACATAAAAATCTTTCCTAAGTTTTTAAAACTCAACTCTCAAATCTTTCCTAATTCAACTCTTTCTTAAATCTACCCTCTTTTCAAATCTTAACTTTTCAAACTTAAGTTTTCAAACCTTTCCCAAACTCAAGCCTTCCCTAATTTCAAGACTTTCTAAAATTTAAACTCTAAAACTTTCTAAATCCTAAACTTTCTAAATTTCAAATCTTCCTAAAATTCTAAGCTTCCTAAGTTAAATCTTTCTAAACCTAAAAACTTTCTAAACTCTAAACTTTCCAAAACTTCAACATCTTTCCAAATCTAAAACTTTTCTAAACTCAAAACTTTCTTAATTAAGGCTTTCTTAAGTTGAAACTTTCTTAATTCAAACATTTTCTAAATTGAAAACTTCTTTTTTTCAAACCTTTCCTAAAACGAAGCTTTCCTACTTTCGAAACTTTCCTAATTCAAAACATTTCTAAATTCAAAACTTTCTAAATTTCAAAACCTTCCTAACTTCGAAACTTTCCTAATTTCGAAACTTTCCTAAACTGAAACTTTCCTAAAACAACACTTTCCTAAGTGAAAACTTTCTTAAACCTGAAACTTTCCTAAAGTGAAAATTTCCAAATTTCAAAACCTTTCCTAAATTCAGGACTTTCTTAATTCAAAAACTTTCCAAAAATAAAACTTTCCTAATTCGAAACTTTCCTAAATTGGACCTTTCCTAATTTGAACATCTCCTAAAATCTAATCTTTCCAAATCTTCCAAGCCAAGTCAAATCTTTCATAGGTCTCCTATCTTTCCTAAGTCTAGGTTTTCTCAAACCTTTTCTTTTTCAAAACAAGTCCAAATCTATCTCTTCAAATCAAAGTCCAATCTTCTCAATTTCAATTTCCAATCTCCTCTTCCAATTTCAAATCAAATTCAATTTCCAATTTAATCTCCTTCTTCAAATCCACTCTTCTATTTTCAATTGGACTCTAGTCCGAACTACGACTGACCTGATTCCCCCGAAGGGATACGTAGGCAACCTTCATAGGTGCGGTCACCATATTTTTCAAACCTTCAATTCCACCCTCATGGGTATGGTTTCCAAAATCTTTCCAAATCTCAAATTCCAATCAATTTTGAAATTTCAATTTCAAAATTTCTATTTTCAAACTTCTATTTTCAATTTTCATACTTTCCAATTTCAAATTCAATCTCTTCAAATATATTTTCAAATCAAATCAATTTATTTTCAAATCAATTTCTATTTTCCAATCCTTTTAACTTGCACTTGCATATCATGCATCATGTTAGTTTTCAAACATTTGTTTTTCAAAGTGAATAGGGTTGAACATTTAGTTAGTTAAAGATTCTCATAGGTGAATCTAGGATAGATTGACATGTAGGTACCGAAAGGACGGGGTAGGGTGATAGCTTAGTGTGTCTTCCCTACACGTAACCAACCTCCGAACCTAGATCACTGTTTTCAAAGACCAAAAAGGAGTTATTTTTCTAAAAAAAGGGCTAAATGTTTTCCAAAGGTTGCCAAACAACCCGTCTTCCTTAAAAACCCTCTCTTGAGGAGGTATTTTCAAAATCGTTTTCCAAAAACCCTAAGTGTAGTTTTCGGACTATGCTTAGTTTTTAGGTGACCTAACTCACCTTAATCAAGTTAGGTGGCGACTCCGAACCTTTTTCAAAAGCCCTTTATTCAAACCAATTTTTTCAATTCAAACCTAGTCGCACTCATTCTTCTAGGAGGGTGAGTTCTAACGAGAGAGTACAACATTTTTCCCACTTGGGTGAGTATTCCTTGAGTGCGAAAAATCTGGGCGCGACAGCTGGCGACTCCACTGGGGAGACTTAGAGGGTTAGGCCGTTAGTCATGTCTCTTTACCCTTTACCTATGTAGAGTCTTCAATTAACTTGGTTCAATCCTATTCACTTCAAATTTTCAAAACCAAATTTTCAAAATTGTTTTCAAAAAACATGCATCTACTCATATTATCTTGTATTATGTTTGTCATCCACATACTGACACTTGCATCTTTGTTTTGTAGGTGCGCTTTATGTTTAAATTTTATTAACTGCTTTGCATGAATATGATGTACAGGATTAATGGGAGTTGTTGGGCCCTTTCCTCCACTTTTAAAAAAATCACACACACACTGCATGTGCACTCGCATTCTGCATATTTGCATACCCTGATATGTCCTTTCTAGTTAGAAAGGGGGAACGGTATATTGGTTGTGGGCAAGATGCTGTGTCAGTTTCTTCGCCTACGGCCTCTTGATGATTCCCCCGCTCGGATCACCAACCGATCATGGCACCACCTCGGGGAGTGGGCCTAGGTTTGAAGATCCGGGGACCGAGCCTTTTTAGGACGCATTAGTCAACCCTCAACCTCATACTCATATAGACACCATGCATAGCCGAACCTCTGCCGGATTTAGGACACGAGCACCGTTTTCAAAATCACGGAGGACAGGGCGACTGCTCTTACTTTCATTTATACCTGTTGTTATAATGCTTGTATTTATACTGTTATAATGCCTGTCTAATTGTTCATGCATGCATGTTTACTTCAATTGTACCTTCTCTCTTTATACTTGTTGCATATTCATGTTCATGCATTCGATATCCCATGTCAAGACAAGAGTTCCAAGTAACTCGAGTCACTGCATTCTCATGCATATGATCAACCCATTGAGAGTGACACCAACGTCACTCTCCCTTGCATTAAACCTACCCAAACCCTAAGGGTTCCCGCGTAACCCTAAGGACTCATGGCATGCACACCAATCCATTTCATAAGAGGGGCCCCAATCCCTCTATGCTCACGGAGATAGGGTTGCCAAGAAGACAAGGGGCGATCAATCAACAAGATCTCTCAGCGACCTCCTTGACATCAAATCCAAGGAAGGCGAATCTGAAGACTCAAGAGTAGTTTAGGGTTTCCCTTTGTAAAAGTTGATAGGTGGAAGTCCAAAGGAAAATGTTCCCCCTCCCCCTATTAAAATGTATTTCAATTCTTTTGTATCTTAAACCCAAAATTTAATGTACTTCTTTATTTTTATGAATGAATGCATGGATGATTGAAGGTTCCTACCTGATGGTAAGGTATCTGCATACAGGGGCAAACCCCCTATCTCCAAAAGTGAGCCAATACATCATGACTAGTTTCCCTCTTTAAGAGGGGTACCTTAGGACATGCATTGCATAGATTTCTCCAGGAACCAAACTCTAATTTGCAACTGTTGTCATCATTATTATAGGTAATGAATACTAGTCCAACTTCCTCTATAATAGTGAAGGCCATGGGTTACAAGCTTCAGAAAAACATACCATTGAGAAGCGGGAATGCAAGCAGGGACCCCCAGTGCAACACACTTACCACAATCTCAGAAGGGACAATTCCTGCCCTAGAGGAGCCCGAATACCAAAATCCCTCCTTCCTAACTATGCAACCTTATCTCCCTGACATGAACTTAGCCATAGGAGCCTTACTAGACCCTTCCCCTTATCCCCTTATCCTCAATACGTTGTTCGAACCTGAACCCATGATCGCTATGGCTCGACCTAAACCCCAAACCAGCAACCAAGGAAACACACGACCTAAACTACCTTTAGTCTTGCCAAAAAAGCCAAATCTGCCCACCACTCTACCCGTCCTCACCAACCCTTCAGCTGTAGCAATCCCTTCGCCCGTAAACCCAAGGATAACTCTTCCCACCATAACCCAAACACCAATACCCAGTCTTCATAACGTTCCATGGAATTACCCACCTGATAAAGGCATCGGAGAGCCCGTAACAAAAATAGGGGGAATGACTCGGTTAGGGCGCCTTTATACCTCTGTTGAAGTGGAAAGAAAAAGGAAGGGTAAGGATAAAGAAGGAGAGTGCTCCAACCAGCCAACAGATCAGGAGATGTCAGAATTTACCAAAGCTTTAGGAAAGGTTGATTATGATATCATGGAACAGCTTAGGAAAGCCCCAGCCCATATTTCGATGTTGGGTCTGCTGCTCACTTCTAAGGTGCACCGAAATGCTTTAATAAAGATCCTCAAGGATGCTCATATGCCTGAGAGTTTCACGCCAGACAATCTACATGACATGGTCAGTCTCATTATGGCCCCAAACATCATCACTTTCTCTGATGACGAGATTCCGGCTGATGGAACAGGTCATACTCGGGTTTTACATATCGTTGTAAGAACAAGAGGAAGAATGGTGGCCAAAGTATTGAAAGATAATGGGTCGGCATTGAACGTGTGCCCGTATTCTACTCTGGAAAGGTTGGGAATGGACCAAACTTATTTGAAAAATAGTGGTATGATCATTCGTGCCTTTGATGGATCTCAGAGGGAAGCCATGGGAGAAATTGAAATGCCTGTTGAGATAGGACTAGTAACCTTCATGATTAAATTTCAAGTTTTACACATTCCGACTGTCTATAACTTGCTATTAGGAAGGCCCTGGATTCATTCAACAGGAGCAGTTCCTTCTAGCCTTCATCAGAAAGTCAAGTTCATTGTGGGCTCCAAACTAATCGCTATTTTCGCCGAAAAAGAGCTCGCCGTATATAAGGCTGACATCATTGCATCGGACACTGAACTGCCCTCTTGTTTTCAATCATTTGAATATATCACTGTCATGCAGAAGGAAGATCAGGTGAAGCCAAATTATTCCAAGAACTCTCAGATGGCAGTACGATACTTTAAAGAAAATGGTTTCCATCCGGGTAAAGGCTTAGGGAGATGTTTACAAGGAAGACCAGAAATCGTAAAAATACCGTCAGCTGAACCCACCTTTGGGTTGGGATATGAACCCACGAAAAGAGAAAGAATAGAAACAGCGCGGAAGAAAAGGGCTGATAAGAAAACTGTCATGGAGCTCTCGGACCAATTCAAGCAGTTAGACATGGGAAAAGGAACACCTGCATTAAGTAATAAGAAGAGAAAAGTCCAAGGAGAAGCGCCCGTCATGACAATCAGCATCGGAGTAACCCAAGATGGATCCATTCGAGCGATGTTGCCAGGCGAAAAGTTACATAATTGGGCCAGCCAAGACATCATCCGTGCTCGCAAGTTTCGGTACAAAGCCCGTTAGAGCAAGACCCTGGAGCAACTGATTCGCCATGAACTTTGTCCTTTTAAATTTATTTGTCTTAACTTTTTAAAAGCAAGTTATCAATGAATAAAATAATATCCCTTTCTTGTTTGATTTATTGTACACTATTTTCCATGCCAGGGACCCTTGCATCTGATATCCTACTCAGCTAATCTAGGGAATGCCAATCTTGATGAATGATGACTTGAACACCGAGTTTGATTACCAACAACTGGGGATTGAAGAAGATGTAAATTTTATAGAGGAGGTGCCAGAGGAAATCCGAGAACAAATAGAAAGACATGAGAATCGTAATACCCCAAACATTGAGGAAACGAAAACCGTTAATCTGGGAAATGAAGGGGATCTGAAGGAGCTTAGAATCGGTATGGGCCTAGATCAATGGCAGCGCAAAGAGTTATTGGAACTTTTGCGTGCATACTTGGATGTTTTCGCATGGTCCTATCAAGACATGCACGGATTAGATGAATCCATTGTCGAACATAGACTACCTTTGGACCCGCAGATGAAGCCCTTTAAGCAGAAGCTAAGGAGATTGAAACCCGAATGGAGCTTGAAGATTAAGGAGGAGGTGATTAAACAATTCCAGGCAGGATTTCTACAAGTGGTAGAGTATCCTCAATGGCTGGCTAATATTGTCCCGGTACCCAAGAAAGATGGCAAGGTGCGGATGTGCATTGACTTTCGGGACCTCAACAGGGCCAGTCCAAAGGATGATTTTCCTCTTCCCCACATAGATTTGCTTGTTGACAACACGGCCGGTCATGGAATGTTTTCCTTCATGGACGGTTTTTCGGGCTATAATCAGATCAAGTTGGCTGAAGAAGATCGGGAGAAGACTGCTTTCATTACCCCCTGGGGAGTATACTGTTATAAGGTCATGCCATTCGGTCTTCGCAACGCAGGGGCAACCTACCAAAAAGCCATGGTAACTTTATTCCATGACATGATGCATCAGGAAGTAGAGATCTATGTGGATGACATGATCGTCAAGTCCAAGCAACGGAAGGACCACTTGCTCAACTTGCGGAGGGTGTTTGATCGCCTCCGTAAATATCAGCTTAAGTTAAATCTGGCCAAATGCACATTCGGAGTATCTTCAGGGAAATTGTTGGGATTTATAGTCAATGAAAAGGGGATAAAGGTTGATCCTGCCAAAGTAAAGTCCATTGTTGAAATGCCTACACCAAAAGGGGAAAAGGAGGTTCGGTCTTTCCTAGGAAAGTTGAACTTTATTAGCAGGTTCATCGCCCAAATGACCCACCTGTGCGAACCTATTTTCAAGCTCCTTAAGAAAAACGTTCCAAAGGAGTGGGATGATAACTGTCAAATGGTGTTTGAGAAAATTAAAGAATATCTTCGAAATCCCCCTATCCTAGTGGCACCAACCCCGGGGCGTCCTTTGCTGATGTACATGACAGTGTTAGATACTTCTATGGGATGTGTCCTGGGGCAACATGATGAAACGGGGAGAAAAGAGCAAGCCATTTACTACCTTAGTAAGAAATTTCTGCCATATGAAGCGAAGTATTCCGATCTCGAGAAAACCTGCTGTGCATTAGCCTGGGCAGCTCATAGGCTTCGACACTACATGCTCTATCATACCACATTCCTCATCTTTCAAATGGATCCCCTCAAGTATATATTCGAGAAACCAACCCTGTCCAGCAGAATTGCTCGATGGCACATGATCCTGCCAGAATTCGACATTGTGTTCACTACCCGTAAAGTAGTCAAGGGGCAGGTGATAGCTGATTATCTGGCTGAGAACCCCATTGATGATTATCAATCCATGGAGCCCCAATTTCCTGATGAAAATATACTATGTGTTGATGGTACGTCTGAAGAACAAGAACCAGCCGGGTGGAAGATGTTTTTCGACGGCGCTGCTAATAAAAGGGGAGCTGGCATTGGGGCAGTAGTAGTGTCAAGAACCGGCAGTCATTATCCCATTGTAGTTAAGCTACAACTTGAACTCTGTACTAATAACATCGCCGAATATGAGGCTTGCATCTTGGGGTTAAGATTGGCATTAGAAATGAAGATTGATGAATTGGTTGTTCTCGGAGATTCAGATTTGGTCATTCAGCAATCCAAGGACGTGTATCAAACTCGAGATGCCAAACTCTCTCTGTATCATCAACAGGTCAAGGACTTGTGTCAGCTATTCAAAAGCGTGGATTTTCGTCACGTGCCCCGAACAGAGAACAGCTTCGCTGATGCCTTGGCTACATTGGCTGTAGCAATCAAGGTCGATAGTGGCAATGAAATACCCCCTCTACAGATCTTCACCAGTGATGTCCCCTCTTATTGTCTGCATACAACCGTTGAACCTCACGAGAAACCGTGGTTTTATGACATCCAGAGATATATTCAAGCCAGGACGTTCCCCGATGCGGCAACACAACGCGATAGGAAGACCATTTGTCGTTTGACGGGACACTATTTCATGGCTGGAAATGAGCTTTTCAGGAGATCATGGTTCAGATCTCTAAGATGTGTCAACTCCGCCGAAGCCAAAGTTATCATGGAGGAAGTGCACGAGGGAGTTTGTGGCCCCCACATGAATGGCCACACGCTTGCAAAGAAGATTCTCCGGACAGGGTATTACTGGTCAACAATGGAGTCAGATTGCATCCGATACGTTCTTCGGTGTCACAAATGTCAGATACATGGGGATAAGATCAAAGCACCACCGTCTGAGCTTCATTCTATGTCTGCCCCATGGCCCTTTTCTATGTGGGGGATAGATATGATTGGTCCTATCACTCCTAAAGCTTCCAATGGCCATCGCTTCATCCTGGTCGCTATTGATTATTTCACTAAATGGGTGGAAGCTGTCTCTTACATCCATGTCACCAAGAAGGTCGTAGAAAGGTTCATAAAAAATCACATCATCTGCCGGTATGGGATTCCCGAATCACTCATTACTGATAATGGTTCCAATTTGAATAACGAATTGATGTCAAGGCTATGCCAAACATTTCGCATTCTCACTAGAACTCGGTCACTTACCGGCCCCAGATGAATGGGGCAGTAGAAGCAGCCAACAAGAATATTAAGAGAATACTCCGAAAAATGATTGACAATTACAAAGATTGGCATGAGAAGCTTCCGTTTGCATTGATGGCTTACCGAACTACTATGAGGGTCTCCACCGGAAGCACCCCTTTTGAGCTAGTTTACGGCACCGAGGCAGTCATCCCTGTTGAGATTGAGATTCCTTCTTTACGGATCTTGACAGAAACCAAGCTAGACGAAGCAGAATGGATTAAAGACCGGTATGCTCAACTCTGTTTGCTAGATGAGAAGCGGTTGGCTGCGATTTATCACACTCAATGTTACAGAAGGCGAATGGCCAGAGCATTTGATAAGAAGGTACGACCTCGATCATTCCAGCCGGGAGATTTGGTGCTCAAGAAGGTGTTCCCCCATCAGAAGACAGCACAGGGAAAGTTTGCTCCAAACTACGAAGGGCCATTCATGGTAAAGAAAGTCTAGTCTGGAGGAGCTCTCGTTTTGGAGGAAATGGATGGCCAAGAATTTCCTAGCCCATTGAATTCAGATGCTATCAAACACTACTACATATGATTCCGAAAGCTAGATCTTTGGTTTCTGTAAAGAAGCAATAAAACCTACTCTCCTCATTCTCCAATAATCAATAAGGTAGTGTTTTAAAGTTAAAGCTCTATGGACTAAACAATCTAATTCCAAGATGACGAGGGGCCCTTATTTCATTTTCTGTCCAATTAAAATGCATATATACAGAACCTTTGTCAAACCTTTAGAGCCGGTTACTTTCTTTCAGCAGCGTTCCCCCAATAAAGTGATCATATTAAGCAGAGGCACTGAAAATAGCAAAAAAAAAAAGGCCCTTGAAGTACTACTTTAAGTTTGCACAAATATTGGTATTAACATCAATAGCCAAAAAAAAAAAAAAAGGGGCGTGCAATAAGACACCCAAGGAAAGATGGGAATACGCAGGAAAAGTACCATTGAACCAAAAAACTATCAAAGGTGATCACTAGTAGAGTGGTAGGTTTGAGCCTTTTTCTTTTTCTTTCGAAAGTAGATACCAACACCATAACCCCTAAAAAGTCCTCTCAGATTTGAATTAAATTGATTAGTCCAAATGAGCTTGCTAAATATGCCACGAACTGGAGAATGATGCAAGTAGCATTTAGGGGCTTCTCAACAGAAACCCGAGACCAAGCTGAGGAAAGAGAGAGAAAGAAGAGAGAAAAATAAGCGCTTCCTGAGGATGCGGTGAAAACCCGAAAGGGCGCCGTAGGTAAAAAGGTAGGGATGTGGCAAGATACAAAACTGTCGACCCTGGCGAAAACCTGCAAAGGCGCCTTGGTGCAAAAATGACAGAGCTGGGACTGGTGAAAACCCTCAGGGGCACTAGTAGCAAAAATAGCAAAAAAAAAAAAAAGGGTGGGGTAAGAATAAGGGATTTAGATGTAAAAAAATAACTCGAGCTACTACATTCCTCAAAAGTTAAGGTATGAAAGCAACGGTGTAAAAGTCGAAAGGCGTCTCGAAAGGCATTCTCCGGTTTAGCCCAGTTAGGGTTAAAAGAAGCAGAGGTCCCTTTCACGGAATAGTCAGTGAGTCAAAAAATCAAACAAAGGGGAGTTATTTTTCATTAAATTGCAATTCTCATTTAATTTTTCCCAAATTTGTTACTATACTAATCATGCAGAAAAACCGTACCAAAAGCACGGGAGGTCATGAATTCATAAGATAAAAGGGGCATAACACTAAACAAAGTATGTTTTTCTACAAATGCAGAAATCAGTGAATCTAAGAGCGAGGGGCAAAAATATATCGCTCCCCGTCGTCATCAGAGGAGGAATCAGCTAAGCAGGGATCCACTGGCTCGCCGGTCACAAGAGGAGCACTCGAAGAAGTACCAGCAACAGAAGACCCAGGCCGGCCTCGCTCATAGTCCGCACATCTAGCCAGAAGCATGTCCCTCTCTCGAGTAAGGGACTTTACAGTCTCCCGCAAGGACGGGCCATCCATCACATCATCCTCCAGGGAAGGAGAGCTGCCTAGAACGCCTCGTGGCCGCCTACGGGCCCTCACAGCACCCGAAGGCAGGTCATCATGTGTCGATCTGGCTGCTGCTAACCGCCTTTCTAGTAAAACTACCTCAGCGTCTCTCATCCTCAATCGGTCATGCAACATCCGTATCAGACGACGGTTCTCCCGTCTGTGGCGACGCCCCTAAACAATCATAGTAGTCAAGAAGTTGGTATACCCTACAGGAGGTAAAGGAGTCTCAATGAGAAGATCCCCAAGTCTACTAGGACCCAATACGTAGCGTCGAAGCCAGTAATGGTAGGCCTCGGTGGCAGGGGGCATGTCAGAGAAGGGACCATCATCGTCAACATGAGGAAGCAAAGATCTCCATATATCCATAACTTTCTTCACCAATGCTCTAGGAATCGACGCCTCAAAGACAAGAGTAAACTCGGCTGCAGAAGCTAGAAAAGGGATATCCTGACTCCTACCAAGCTGTCGTAGAACCCGAATCCCGAAGAAAGGGGCAATGCCCAGCAGGCCTACTAGGGTCACGAAGGCTCTCCCGGAAGGTCGAACTCTCAAGCAGTACCTACCAACCAGCCCTGAATACCACCTGACTGTGCCTGACCTCATGCTCTGAAGATAGTCCGCCCAAGATGTAGCAGTCTGCGGGAATCTCCCCTCATCTACCATGACACCCTGAGATCTCACCAGGGAATGTACATGATCGAGCTCAGGATACCAAGTGTGCTGAAACAAAGGTGTAACAAACAAATGACTAATCGCCCAGAGCTGGAAGAGAGTAGTGCATCCGTGGAAACGAGCGTCAAGGGACTGCTGGAATCTCGTAAGACGCACGAAGGTCTCCCCTACAATCATAGGAGCATAGGAATGCCCCGTACGGATCAAGGCCAGTGGTGCACAGAGTCGACAGTCCACTAAATCATCGTCTAGGGGGAACACCAAGAAGTTCAGCAGAAGCAAGGCTAAGGCAACCATACGAGAAATAGCCCAATCCTGGGAGGTGTGCCACTCACCTGAATGAACTCGCATACCCGTAGGAAACTCAAAACGGGAAAAGAGGAACTCCGCTGGGACATAGGGAAACTGGGGCAAAGAAGAAGATGAAAGAACTGCGCGTCTGAATCCGAGCTGGGATGAAACCACTGTGATACAACCATCTGGAAAAAGGGGTCCCACAATGTCAGCAGAAACATCTCGGAAACTAAGAAGGAACCTATACTCGTGAGGAGTAGGGGTAAGCTCACACTCTCCAAAGCGAAAAAGAGACAAGTCCGGCTGCCAGAAAGGGATCACTGCCTCCATGAGTCCGGGAATAAGCCGCACTGATAAAAGCGAAGCCACCCGACCAAAGGACCGACGAAAGATATCCTGCTCATCGGGAGGGTAGCTACTGTGCCAAGCTCTCAGCCGATGCAAAACTCCGTCTGCCATCCTGAAAAGGTAAGCCAAGGTAAGTGATGTAAATATACCATCCATGCAGTTTAAATAACAATAAAATAAAACAAACAAATAACACAAAACACATAAAGGATTTTGAATAACAAATCAAAAACAAAATCTTCACACATTTTGATTTTCCAACTCCAAATCACGCCTCAAGATTTCTCTGCCTTTTTCCTTCAAAAGGATTTTATTTCTAAAACTTTAATCCACTTTTTCAATAATTTCTAAAATTTTCGGCAGAGTCCTGTTTAAAAATGGCCCCTACAACGCCCATGACATTAACACCAAAGCACGAAATATGTACCTTCCAACGCCACAATCACATAACAATGGCACCCGTGCACACTTTCCAATTTTTCAAAATTTTTAAAACTCATGTTTTATTTTTCAAATAAATCAATGGTTTTCAAAAGGCTTCCAAAATTTTTCAAAATCACCTCAAATGTTTTCAAAATATTCTTACATTTTTCCAAATTTCAAACTTTAAAAATTTCATCAACTTCTTGAATTTTCTAATTTTTTCTAATTTTCTAAATATTTTTCTATTTTTCAAAAAATCAAAAATTCACCGAGTTTTCAAAAAATCACGAAACTTCATACCGTTGTCAAACACATTTTTCTAAGGCATATTGCACAAAAACATGGCCAGAAAACCCAATATCCATGCTTATAGGAACAAATCCCCTAGTCCTGCAGAAAACCCTCTTCGCATAATCATGAAAAATCACTCAAATTCAAGTAAACAAGCATCAAATTGCAAAAACAACATCAACAAAGTGTTCAAAACATATCAAAACATCAATTTCTACTATTCACATGATTCAAACGAAGTTCTACACATCAAAATCAACAAAATTTGAAAACTCACCTTTTGAAAGTTCTCCGGCAAAATCTTCTCTTCCGGCGACTTTTCCGGTGACGTGGACTCCCTCCGGCAATCACCCGTGGTCCCCAAAGAGTGCTCCTTCAATCTCCAAGATGGATTCCTCGCAATGCCTCACGAATTTGTGAAAATCCTCCAAAGTGCCGCGGTTGTTCGAACAAGAAATTTTCTGCTTTTAACTTTAAGCCTGGCGCCACTAGCAGAGGCGCCAGTTTTGTTTTGCCAAAGGCGCCACTGCTAGTGGCGCCAGTAATAAATTCTGGGTGGATTCGCCCTTTTTCCCGCCAAAACTTGTTTTCGAAGGCCTTTTGGGCCCGTTATCCGTTTTCGACCCCCGTTGTCGAAGAATTTCTAGTGTCCGTCCCTCCGACTGCCTCGCGGTCAACATAGGACTCTTACTCTTATCGTTTTCTGTCTTTGACAAGTAAAGACAGAAAAAGAGGGGCAGCTGTAAGCACCCCATTTTTGAGCGCTCGGTAGTCTACACTCCGTCCAGACTTGTTTTCAAGTCATTTTGGGCATATTCCTATCGATTCCAATTCCCTAGGTCCAGATTTCATCTTTCCATCGCTTCGCGGGCCTATCAGGCCCAAATAGAGGTAAAATGGCCAAAATGCCCTTGGGGGCATTGTCCTTTCTTATTTCAATACCTCTCTCGAGACAGTTTATTCCTCGAGACGGTCCGAGTAGCAAAACTACTCACAAAACCGTCAGAGTGACGGAAACACTCACAACACCATTAGAGTGGAGGAAACACTCACAATCCAGGCACGTCTCTTCGGAGACGGTAAAATCCCTTTCCAATCCCTCTCTCGAGACAGTTTATTCCTCGAGACAGTTCCAATCCAGGCACGTCTCTTTGGAGACAGTAAGACCCCTTTCCAATCCCTCTCTCGAGACAGTTTATTCCTCGAGATGGTCCGAGTAGAAAAACTACTCACAAAACCGTTAGAGTAGCGGAAATACTCACAGAACCGTTAGAGTAGCGAAAATACTCAACCGTTAGAGTAGCGGAAATACTCACAGAACCGTTAGAGTAGCGGAAATACTCACACCACCATTAGAGTAGCGGAAATACTCACATCACCGTTAGAGTAGCAGAAATACTCAACCGTTAGAGTAGCGGAAATACTCACAGAGCCGTTAGAGTAGCGAAAATACTCACAGAACCGTTAAATCATCAAACTCCGTCCGAGTAGCGGAAATACTCAACCTCGTTCAAGTAACGAAAATACTCACAAATCATCAACCCCGTCCAAGTAGCGGAAATACTCAACCCCGTCCGAGTAACGAAAATACTCACAAATCATCAACCCCGTCCGAGTAGCGAAAATACTCACACCGTTAGAGTGGCGGAAACACTCAAAACCTAGGTCAATACCCATGTTTGTTAGCTCACTTTGGTGAAAAATGACCAGACTACCCTTAGGACCTTTTTCGAGACTTTTCGGTCAAGATGACCATTTTGCCCATAGGCATCCGAACGCCCCGGGAACCACACCGGCTCTGGGTATCAAACCAGTAATGTCCCGAGAATACTTTTTATAGTGTTCTCAACCTTCCTTTACCTTTCCGGATCATTCCGAGTCAATTCCGGCCAACCCGGTACAAAATGACCGTTTTACCCCTGGAGGGCCGGTCTCCTTCTTTGACCACATCGGCTCTGGGTATCAAACCGGTAATGTCCCAAGAATACCTTTTATAGTATTCTCAACCTTCCTTTACCATTCCGAGTCAGTTCCGGCAAACCCGGTACAAAATGACCGTTTTGCCCCTAGAGGGCCGGTCTCCTTCTTTGACCACACCGGCTCCGGGTATCAAACCGGTAATGACCCGAAAATACTTTTTATAGTGTTTTCAACCTTCCTTTACCTTTCCGGATCATTCCGAGTCAGTTCCGGCAAACCCAGTACAAAATGACCATTTTGCCCCTGGTAGGCCGGTCTCCATTTCCGACCACGCCGGCCCTGGGAATCAAACCGGCAACCTCTAGGAACATTCTAAATAATGTTTCCAGATCCCAAGTCTTCTTCCGGGACAGTTTGAGTATGTCCTGGCAGTTTCGCAGTCCGATTGACCGTTTTGCCCCTAAAGGCCCGGTCAACCTTTCCGACACATGTTGTCCTCACTTTTTAAGTCAAATACCTCCAGGACACTATTTCAAGTGTTCCTGCTCCTTTCCGGCCTTCCGGGTCACTCCCGGCTCCTTCAAATCATTCCCGGACTTTCCGGAGTCACTCCTAGTGAAGCCAGGTTAAAGTTTACATGGTAGTCACTAGTATAGGCGCCCAAATCTAGTCAAAGATACGTTGCTTGCCGACCTTAATTGTTTCCTAAACGGCTGGCGCCACTCCGAGTGGGGCTAGTATAAATTTTGCCCTGGCGCCACTGCAACAGGCGCCAGGCTTGTCCAGCTTCTATTTATACAGAGCCTCATTCAACGTGAAAAGGGTCTGCAAACTTAACCTAAGAATCTCATATTTCGATATATAGAGCTCAAGCACCTCCAAAAACCCTAGCCTCCCTAGGTTTTCCCAAACCCTAGCCACTATACACAAACCCTAGCCTCCTATACGCTCATACACTCTCCTATACACTCATACACTCCCCCATACACTCATACACTAGCCTTCAACCACTCTCTGAAGACTTGAAGAGCAGCCATCCAAAGCTTGAAGACAATCCTTGAAGACTGAAGGTGAAGATCAAGATCGAAGACCGAAGATCGAAGACTGCACGACGCGCAAAATAAACAAGATACAAGGTAGGCTCCCTCT
>CM065377.1:47599182-47701682 GCA_033060915.1 Euryodendron excelsum | reverse complement strand
GGTACACCATTTTGTCTCTAAAATCTTTCTGCCCAAAATTAGAAGCTTTGAACATGTGAGTGAAAAAGATTTGTTTTTCCTATAGGCATTCCTGACAAACACCACAATTGATGTCCCTTACTACATCCTCACAAACATGGCCCATGCCTCTACCATATCCACCAAAAATCTACCCTATGGCATGTTGCTCACCAAGATTTTCAAGCATTTTCAAGTGAACCTGATGGGTGAGAACTACAAAAACCTGACCCCTACAGTGATGAATATAGCAAGTACACACTGGGCAGGATGGGCTACAAGAAAGTAAATGGCCAATAGGTTCCAAGACCCAAGAAAGTTGCCTATAGTAGTACTCCTCATAGAAGAGCATCTGCTTCTGGACCCCGAAAACCCCTAGCCCAATCTCTTGAAGCAACTTAAGTTGATGAACTCCTGGGAAATATAATGGATATGCTTCATAGCATGAACCAAAAATTTGACAATGGGCTGGCACAGTTAAAAAGCCTTCAACAAGATGTGAATCAGTTGAAAAAGGCTCAAGGGATTAATGTTTAGGAAGAAGAAGCAAAAGAAGAAGAAGAAGTTGGTGAAGAGGAAAATCAGGTAAAAAAAGAATTTGAAACTGAAAATGAATCTCCAGCAAGAAATCAAGAAGAAGAAGAAGAACAAGACGAAGGATCTAAACACAAGGACACAGCAGATGAGTTTGAGGATAACTTATTCGATGTTTGAAGGAAGAGAGCTGGTATAGCCAAGAGAGCCACATCACCCTTACCAGTCTCTAGATCTTTGGGCAGGTTGCGATATAGTTTGAGGCCTCGATATACTACTGGCCCTTCCAATACTGCCTCTAATCCAGTTGACCTATCCACATCTCCCTCCACATCTTGTTAACTTCCTCACACTTCTCTTGCATTAAAGTCCTTACTCTATGGCCCTATTACATCTTTGTTTAACATTTCATGGACATTAATTGCCTAATCTTTTGTAATGACATACTTTTTGAATGAAATGTGATCTTTTTCTTTTGCCAATTTGAGCCCTTGTTGATTGCTTGCTTGCTTGCTTTCCTAGTTATATCATTTATCTTGTTATAAGTGTTTTTGCTATTGTACTTATCTTTGTTACACATTTTTCTTTTTCTCTTTTTGATGAGTTGACATAAAGTGGGAGAAGAATGAGTGATTGATGAATTGATTACATATGGCATTAAACAAAAATAACATGAAATAATAGAATTTTGCTTCATTCTATATAGAGCATATTCTTAGGGGGAGTAACATGAATTATTTCTCTCAATTTGTTTTGAAATTAACTGATAAAAACTCCTTGAGAGTTATTTTTGATGAAAGAACAAAAAGACTTTGTTTCTTATGCATTAGTTGCTTAATTATAAAACAAAGGAGGAGTTCTTTACTGGTATGAATCTAATATTGCCCATTTCATTTAATCGTCTATCAATTTTATTTGCAAAGGTTTTGTCATTATCAAAAAGGGGGAGATTGTTGATTCAAGGTTGATCCCCATGTTGATTTTGATGATAATTAAACCTTATGTTATTCTATTAATGTATTTACTTAATGTGCAGATTAATAAAAATTACAATTTAGATTTAAAGGTTTTAACTTAAAGTCTAATATATGTCAAAGTGGATGCACAACAAGCCAAGTCAAGCAATGCACTCTAAGAGTCATATAATGCAACAAACAGAGCAATGACATTCTAACTTCAATAAAATGATTTGCATTCGAAGATATTGAAAGTGTTCAAAAGAAGATTTCATCAAGTGTCCATAGACTCAATGAAGTTGACTTGAATTCGAAGAGATTAAGGGTGCTCGAAAAGAAAATTCATAATAATTGCAAAATCTCTATAAAGAATCCAAGTGAAGCCTTCATCTGGGATGTAAAGAATCAATGAAGATGATATGTGTTCGAAGAAATTAAAGATGTTCAAGAGTAGACTTCATCAAGCTTATAAAAGACTCATTGAAGTAAACCTAAAGAAGAAAGAAGGATTAGTAGCAAAGAGAAGAGCTTGGCAATGAGGCACCATGAAGCTCTACATAGATGAAGAAGTCATTAGCAGCAGATAGAGGGAGCTCGACAATAAGGAAGAAGAGCTCGGCATTAATGGAAAGAAATTATGGCAGCTTAGAAAATAAAGAAAAGATGATTGTTAAAAGATAAATTCAATCCAAATTGAATAGAAGTCAGCTTTGATGAATTGAAGGCTTTGATTTATCATCATACCCAAAAGAGAAGACTCCTTAAAGATCTTACAGTATTGTTAAAACTGAACTTGATCAATGGAAGGATGAATGATGATTTCTGAGTAATGTGTCAACACATGAAAATGAAGAGTTGACATATGAGGACAGAGACCAAAGTTTGAAGACCGCATGATCAAGTGTCGACACATAGAGTTGATGTGTCGACACATGGAGACAGTGGACAACATCTGAAAAATGCAAGCTGGATGTGTCGACACATGAAGCCAAGTGTTGTCGCGCCACGATTTTTCACACCCGAAAAAGATAAGTGGGAAAAACACAGTACTCTCTCGTTAGAACTCACCCTCTTAGAAGAATGAGTGCGACTATGTTTGAATTAGAAATTTGATTTGATTAAGGGTTTTTGGAAAAACAATTTGGAGTTGCCACCTAACTTGATTAAGGTGAGTTAGGTCACCTAAAAACCAAGCACAATCTGAAGATTATACTTAGAATTTTTAGAAAATGTTTTTGAAAATACTTCCTTAAGAGAGGGTTTTTAAGAAAATAGGCTGATTGGCAACCTTTGAAAATATTTAAGCCCTTTTTAAAAATAACTTTATTTAGTCTTTGAGAACAGTGATTCTAGGTTCGGAGGTTGATTACGTGTAGAGAAGATGCATTAAGCCATCACCCTACCCCGCCCTTACAGTACCTACATGTTTATTCACCCTAGGTTTACTCATTAGAGTCTTTGATTAATAAATGTCCAATAACTATCTACTTTAGAAAAGAATTTGAAAATATGTTTGACATGATACATGATATGCAAGTGGAAGAAAAGATTTTGATTTTGAAAACAAATTTGAAAAGGAAGCTTTGACCTTGAAAATAGATTTGGGAAAATGCTTGATTTGATCTTGAAATGGATTTAGAAAGACTGGATTTGAAATCGGAAAGAAAGTTTTAGAAATTGAAAATAGAGATTTGAAAACAGTTATGGAATTGGAGATTTGAAAAAAGTTATGAACGCATCTATGAAGGTTGCCTACGTATCCCTTTTGAGGAATCAGGTCAATCGTAGTTCTAACAAGAGTCCAATTGAAAATAGAAGATTTGACTTGAAAAAGAGTTGGAGTTGGAATTTGGATTGAAAGATTAGGAAATTTGAACTTTGGCTGGAAGATTTGAAAAGTTTGGTTTTAGGAAGCCTAGATTTAGGAAAGATGAAACTTAGGAAAGACTTGAGGTTCAAGAAAGATTGGACTTGACTTGGAAGAGTTTTAGAAAAGATTTGACTCGAATGTTGGACTTGGAAGATAAAATTTAACAAAGATTGGATTTAGAAAAGGTTCGAATTAAGAAAGTTTCAAAAGAGGAAAGTTTTGTTTTTGGAAAGTTTAAAGTTAGGAAAGTTTTGAAATTGGAATGTTTGAAATAGGAAAGCTTCCTTTTTAAGAAAAAGTTGATTTTTGGAAGATTTGAATTAGGAAAAGTTTGATTTAAGAAACATTTGGAATTTGAAAAGTTTAGAATTTGGGAAGCTTTAACTTAAGAAAGTTTCAAATTTAGGAAGCTTGAACTTAAGAAAATTTTGAATTTAGAAAGTTTTGACTTAAGAAAGTTTTGAATTTAGAGAGTTTTGGATTTGAGAAAGTTTTGAATTTAGAAAGTTTTGGATTTGGAAGGATTTGAAATTTAAAAAGTTTAGAATTTTAGAAAGATTCAAAATTTAAGTTTTAGAAATACTTGAAATTAGGAAAGGTTTGAGTTTAAGAAAGATTGAAAAATTTAGACTTTAGAAAGTTAAGATTTGGAAAGGTATGGAATTTAGGAAATGTTGGAATTAGGGAAGATTTAGATTAGGAAAGGTTTTATTTCTATTTCCAAAAAGTGAGATTTGATTTCGTTTAAAAAAATGGAGGATTG
Source organism: Euryodendron excelsum (assembly GCA_033060915.1). NCBI lineage: Eukaryota > Viridiplantae > Streptophyta > Magnoliopsida > Ericales > Pentaphylacaceae > Euryodendron > Euryodendron excelsum. The sequence goes on along the minus strand of CM065377.1, from coordinate 47,697,541 downwards.
GATCTAGTTTCCTAAATGGGAGATTGGATTTGGCATGGAATTAGAAAGGGAAGTTTTAGAAATCCTAAATTTGGAAGTCTATGATTTGATGTAGAAAATAGGTTTTAGAAATTGATGTTTTTTATGTAAAAATGGAGGTTTTAGAAACCTAAGTTTTAAGGCAAGATTGAAAATCATATTTTAGGAAAGAAAATTAGGGTTTCCTAATTATGGCTCTAGGGTTTGACTTGAACTCCTAGGTAAAGAGTTTTTAGAAAGTAAAACTTTTTGGAAAGGAAAATTTTTGGAAGGAGATCGTAGCAAAGAGTTTTGAGAAAGTAAACTTGAGAAGAGTTTTAGCAAGGGAGATTTTGAAAAGTAAAATTTTGAGAGAGTTTTTGGAAAGAGAGGTTTTGAAAAGAAAGCTTTTTAGGAAAGAGATTTTTGAAGAAAGTTTTTGGGAAAGAGACTTAAGGAGCATTTTTAGAAAGTGAATTTTGAAGAGAGCTTATTGGAAAGGAGTTTAAAAAAATGTTTTGGAAAATAGATTTTTAAAGGGAGTTTTTAAAAAGAAATTTTTAGAAAGCAACTTTGAAAAAGAGATTGGAGAGAGTTTTTAGAAAGTATGTTAGAAAAGAGATTTTAGAAAGAGAGATTTGAAAAGAGAGTTTTTGGAAAAAGTTTTTAGAAAAGTAAGTTTGAAAAGAGATTTTGGAAAAAGGGATTTTTAGAAAATAAGTTCAAAAGAGATTTTGGAAAGGATTTGAATGTGGACTTTTGCAAGCTTCTAAAAATATCTCACTTTCCTAAAACGATTCTAACCATAAGAAGATTAGAACCATTATAGGATTGTGGTTTTGAAAACAATAAGGATTTAAAAATATGGATCATATTAGTCACTTTAAATGTAACACTTTTCTAAAGAAATCTTAACCATGGAAAGGCTAGAATCACCTTAAGATTGTGATTTTGAAAATAAGCTTTGAAGAAGAAAATTTTTGTGCAAGTTCTGAAAAAAAATTTGATTCAAGTTTTAAAAACAAGTTTGAAAACGAGTTTGGAGAGATGCATGATCATGATATGCATAATGCAAGTCGGGGTCGTGAACATACAAGGTTTAAGGCTTCGCCACTTAATCAAGGGGGCCTAACCCACGTAGTCTCTGGTTAGACTAAGAGAAAGCCCCCGACACGGTGACCTTCAATAGCCTAATCCTACACATGGACTGGGGAGTCCCTTGTTTCAAGCATGCAAGAAAAGGGGGTATAAGATGGAGGATTAAAATAGAAGAAAACCTAAGTGGGTTAGGAGAGAAACGAGAGAGGGGGAAGTTGCATAAACATAAATACAGAGCCTACCTTAAATCTTCTTTTATTTGCTTTGCATTGCTTTCTTGCTTTACTTCGGTATTTGCTTTGCCTTGCGTCGGTCTTCGAGAGCTTGTTTTGATCTTCGGGAGCTTCAGAGTTGTAGCAATTCAAGTCTTCAATGGAGGCTTTGGAGGCTAGTATATGAGTGTATAGGGGTATATGTGAGGCTAGGGTTTGGTGTATAGAGGCTAGGGTTTGGAAAACCTAAAGGAAACTAGGGTTTGGAGAGGCTTCGAGCTCTGTATATTGAAGATGAGGGTTTTTAGGCTGATTTTGCAAACCCTTTTTACGTTGGAAGAGGCTCTGTATTTATAGACAAAGGAGTGCACTAGCGCCTGCTACAATGGCACCAGGCCAAAGATTACACTGGCGCTACTAGGAGTGGCGCCAACCATTTAAAAAATGTTTAAGGTCGGCAAATAACGTATCTTCAAAAGATTTGGGCGCCTATACTAGTGGTTACCATGCAATTTTTAGCCTGGTTTCACTAGGAGTGACTCCGAAAAGTTCGAGAATGATTTAAAGGGCCGGGAATGGCTAGGAGGGCCAAAAAGGTAGAGGAACCCTTAGACTAGTGTCCCAGGGGTATGAGACTTGAAAAATTATGACATAATGTGTTGGAAAGGTTGACCGGGCCATTAGGGGCAAAGTTGTCAATTGGATCGAAAAACTACCGGGATAAACTTGGAATGTCCCAGAAGAAGACTAGAGACTTAGAAACATCACTTAGAATGTCCTAGAAGATTACCGATTTGATACCCAGAGCCGGTGTGATTAGAAAAGGCGATCGGCCCATCAGGGGCAAAACGGTCATTTTGCATCAAGTTTATCGAAACTGACTCGAAATGATCTGAAAGGGTAATAGAAGGCCTGGAATACTATCAAAAGCATCCCCAGGAGGTTACCAGTTTGATACCCAGAGCCGGTGTGGTTTTTGGGGCGCTCTAATGCCTAGGGGCAAAACGGTCATTTTGACCGGAGGGTCTCGGAATTGGCCCAAAACCAACTGAAAGGCACTTAATCATGCCAGATCGTCTTTGGGACGATCTTGGAATGGTGGACTTACCGTTTTGAGGACTTAGGTACTTTTTCAAGAAATGTGCCGGAAAATGGCCCTAAGGGCAGTTTGATCTTTTTTCATCGAAGTGGGCTAGCAGGCACTGGTGTTGACCTGGGTTTTCAGTGTTTTCGCCACTCTGACGGCGGTCCCGTGACATAGGGGTTTGTTGGCAATTCCCTATATTGACCTGTTTACTAGTGTTTCCGCCACTCTAAAGGTTGCGATATTTACGAGTACTTCCGCTACTCTGATGGTTCGCGATCATTTTAGAGACTGCCTGATCTTGGAAAGTTGTTAGGTGGACTTATCGCCTGAGGAATCACTTTCTCAAAAGGCATGCCGAATAACGGACATTTCTACATTGGCAGGCTAGTAGGCGCCAAAGGTGGACCGTTCTATTATCTCCAGGACTTGGAGTCTCGTCCCGGTTGACGAGTTTGAAGGGACTTACCGTTCTGAAGATTTTTCTCGAAAACGTGCCGGATTGAATGGTCTTACCACCTTGAGGAATCAACTTTCTCGAATGGTGTGCTGGATTTAATTGGAGTTAGAATTGGACTTGAAATTGGATTTGAGATTAAAACGGGGCCTTACCGTTTTTGAAAAGACGTGCCCATTAGAATTGGACCGAACAATGCCCCCAGGGGTATTTTGGTCATTTTGCCTCTATTTAAGCCCAGTGGGCCCGCGAAGTGATTGATTGACTGAATTAGGTTTGAAAAATTGATTTAAATTGGAATATGTCCATATTGACTTGAACTCAAATCTGGATGGACTTGAGACTGTCGAGCAGGCAAAAATGAGGTGCTTAGAAGTGTCGACACCTATGGACTAACGACTAGTTTTTTTAATGTTATAACGGATTGGACTTGTATTGAAGGAATCCCCAATAACCACCAACGGACAAAATTACTACATGGGTTTATATACAAATTTTTAACTGCATTTATATACAAGAGAGACAAGAAAAACCATATCTACTGACTGATCAAGCTGAGAAAAATCTGAACATTTCTTTTGTTTTCATTTTGGCATTAAGTGAGTTATTATTTTTCTATCCACTCTTAATAGAGAGTTTTTACTTCGTTTGTATAACTTTTATACACTTTTAAGTGAGAGTTTGAAAGTTTTCTTGTAAAAGAAAAATTCTTGTAAATTGAAGTAGATTTTGAACAAAACTACTTGATAGTTGGAAAAACTTGAGAAGAAGTTCTTGTGTAAAAGTGAGCTGAGCACTTGGGAAATCAGCACCTACTGTGTAATTGGAGATTGCATAGTGGTAGAAGATTTCAAAAGGATCTTAGGAAGAGGATGTAGACCACAAGTTGTGGTTGAATTTTGGTAATTCTTGGTGTGCTTTCTCTTGCCATGTTTTCATTTCTTTGTTGATTACATTGCATGACATATATTTTAAATCACTGTTCTATTGATTAAATTAATTTTTAATTAATCTTAATTGTATTAATTTTTGAAAAACCCAATTCACTCTCTTCTTGGATTGTCTTTTGGGCCAACAAACCCCATACATGTGCCTAATGGAAAAAAATTCATCAAACAAACAAAAAAAAATTTATATTAGAAATGGGTTGATTTCGGGTTAACAGGTTTAATGTGTGTCTAACTAAGCCTATCTAAATCCAACTTGTTTATTAATTAGCCATATTTGTGCTAACTCATTTTAACCTGCAACCCATAAACATCCAACCCAGATCCACCCAAAACCGTGCATTTGCCACCCCTAGGTGATATGTATATGCCTACAGTTTATAGGGTTTACAAATCAAAATTTATTTCAATTCCAAATAAAAGTAGAAACATAAACTCAAAAGGAATGGATTTTTATGCCATTGCTTTTCTTTTTTGTAATATGCATGCCATATCAATCTTTTATTTAAGTTAAACATAGTGTTGACTTGTCCGATGCACTGGATTCGTAAATTTTGTAATCATAATACAAATTGAGAGAGTGACTTACCCATAGTACAAATTGAAAAAATTTGTGCATTTGCGTTGCGCAAACTATATAAATAAACTTAATTACTATGAGAATGTTGAGTTATTCATGACTCAATTTGGATTTTTATACCTAACCAAAATAAAAATGGAAAGAGACATCAAAATTTATTTCAATCCCAAATAAAAGTAGAAATGTAAACTCAAAAGGAATGGATTTTTATGCCTTTTTTTTTTCTTTTTGGTAATATGTATGCCATATTAATCTTTTCTTTAAGTTAAATTTCAATCCTTAGCCACAAAGAAAAAAAAAAAAAAAGCACCAAACATAAATTATGTATTGGACATGAATAAAAAATGAAAAAAAAGAGGTTAAAGCTGGCTTAAATTATCTTGTGACGTTAAAGTTGGAATAGCTTTAGAAAAGTAAAAGGTTCAACGTGTAATGTAATGTTATGGAAAATTGTATGGATTTGTTTGACTATAGTATTTAAGTGGTCTAAAATTCCAAAAAATTAAAATTTTTATGTAAGATAAGAAAGTTTGATTATTCGATAGATAACAAGGATATTTAGTCTTGGACTAAAATGTTGTATTTTATTTTCTTTTGGAGATAATTATCTATATATAATTTGTTAAGTAAGATTCATATAGATGACAATGATAAGAGTGAGATGGTCTGTGTTTCAAAAGTTATTTTCTTATATTAGCACCTAAGTCAAATGCATGAACTGACATAAGATGAAAGTCCATAACATTACAAACATGCATGCCCATATGAAAATTTCACTACGCTGTAAACATGTATGCCCATACGAAAAACCCATTTTTGGAATTGGTAGATCTAAATAAAATCAAGCAATAGCCCGAAAACATTGATTACAAAGAACAAACATAGTTAATTTAATTAGAAATAACTACTAAAAATTCAATATACACATGTAGAGATTCATTTTCTAAGCAATCAGATGAACAGTGGGAAAAATCCTCCCATCTAAAAGTATCAGCACCACACAAAGATCAAGGCGTATAGAGAGGGATATCTTTGATGATCAGGTTAGCGGTGGATTGACACTCATGTTCAGACCCTGAGCTGTGCTAGCCACAGTCATGACAAAGCGTCAATCACCGACTAATGGCTAATACTTCCGTAGAAACCCACACAATTAAAGTGGGTCTCAATTGAGTTGTTAGTCATCAATCCACAACTAACCCTCAATCACAGTTGTGGATAGCAACTTTTCCAGAACCTTTACCAACCATGTGATGAGTTGTAAGGCTGCTTTCTCATGTTTGAGACTGGAAAAAAAAAACACACACACACAACAATACATGGTTTAAAAAATAAACAAAAATTTTAGAAAAGCTATCTTGCATAATAAAATAAAGAAAATAATAATAATAAATACTAAAATTCTAAAAGTCGACTGATCTCACCTTGCTTTTGACCATCCCATAACTATAATAGAGACTTTCCCATCTTTGTAGGATATCGTAAGGGTTATCTCGTCTCTTTGCCTTTTATGTCAAATTTCATAATCTCACTGATAACACAATAAAACTATTTTAACAAACTAAAAAATTACTTAGATGATAAATACTGAGTCATAGACATTAATCTAATAATTCCAGACCAAATTGAATAGATAAAACTATATAAGCCAGAAATAAGATGAGATGAAAAAACTAATAACCTATATATATATACACAGAGAGAAATAGAAGAGTGAGTGACTCATTTAATTTAGTGAACCATATACAAACATTGAAAAGAGTTTGTGATTCATTTAATTCAGTGAACTATATAAATTTTCATTATATATGTACCAGTTGAAGTTTTTCTTGATCAAACTCATCCTGCTAAAATCTTTCCTAATGAGATCCTGACCCCTCATCACTTCAACAACTGTAAAGACCTCCACCCTTTTTGCGTTTATAAAAAATAATCAAATACCAATTCCTTACTCAAATTTGTAATATTAAACATAAAAGACCATAATTGAAATGACTGTGCATCTTAAAAGAGACATTGAAAGAGGGGTTGATTGATTACCTATGCGGTTCGGGGAGTAAGTGAAATTTGGTGACGGATTTAGCGGATGGAGCCTATGCGGTTCCTCATATCGTTGACTTTCGAGATCATGTACTCAACTGTGTTCAACAGCACTATCGGCAACGTCGGCAATTGATGTTGGCGGGTGCGAGAGGAGAAAAAGGAGAAGGAAAGATAAAGTGAGCAATCGAGAGGAACCGATTTCTCAATCCATTTAGCGTGAAAATCTGACTGTTAAATGATTTGAGGCAGAAATTGTGGAGTTCAGTACTGTATAATGCATGCATTAGGACTCTTTTTCTTTTAATTTTTTCGTTGGTCCTTATTTAAGAAAATTAGAAGAAGCCAGTTGGGAGATTTTTTCGTAGTTTTTTTTAATCAAATAGAGAGATTTTAGGGAATTTTCTTTCTTACCGAATCTACCGTGAGCCGGCTGGGAGATTTTGGGGAAGATTCTTCAATTAATTAGAGGGATTTTTCTTTCTTACCGTATATATTGTAAGCCGGTTGGGAGAGAATTTTATGGCCGGCCAACAATTAAGCTTTCAAAAATCAAATTTGTAGATTTTGTTTCCTCTAGTTTATTTTTTTTAAAAGATTAGTTTTTTCTTTTTAGTTAATTTTTATGTTTCCTTGTCAAAATTTAATTCGTTTAATTATTTCCTATGATTAATTTTTTGTTTTATTATTTGTTTTTTTTTTTATGAGAAAGGGATAGAGAAGTCTGATTAGTTGAAAGAATTCGATTTGCCACATGGCATTGTAGATTTTTAGAATTTAAAAAAAAATAAGGATTGATTTTTGGAGGCTCTAAAACCTTCCACTACATTTGTATATATATATAGTATAGATTTTGTATAATTTTTTTGTTTGTATAGCATTAACTTTTACTAATAGAAAAATGCTATTCTTATAGAAAATTTATATAGAAAATTCTACCAGAATAATGTGGTAGTGATAATTTTATAAATAAGAGTTACCATAATATACTGCCAAAGATATATGGATCTGAGCAATCTATCAAAACTGTAGGATATAAAAACACATCGATGGAGAATTAAAATTTTTCGTACGTATCACAACAAATAAAAAAATCACGTCGATGGAGATACATAAAATTACTTCGATGTTATGTAATTTTAAATCTGTTATGGGTGAATATAAATTTAAAACCCTATGAAATATAATTATCTATTTCAAATTTTGTCTTCTTTTTCCACAACGTTGCATACACAAAACTGGAGAAGGTTAGTTTATGATACATTTGAGAAAGAGCAAGGTTCACTAGGCGGGGGAGGAGTTTTTATTTTTCTTTTTTAGTTTAGCGGTCAGGTATCTCCACTCAATTCAATCACGTGGAGAGTTTATTTAAAGTTAATTTCATAGTTGCACATAAACACGATTGAGAGGTGGAAACGCATTTTTAAGAAGAGTACAAAATTTATTTAAAAAATCTAGAGAAATGTTTTAAATATGCGGGAGGAACGTTTTGAAAATTTAAGAAACTCTTGATACTTAACGAAAACTCTTAAAAAACTTAAAAGAAACTCTTAAGAAACGCTTCAGAAACTTAAAATGTTAATTTTTATACATGTTTTCTCTTAAATTCTAACTAAGTATTTATGAAATTATTTGCATAGATTTTCATCAAATTTTTCTAAGGTCTCTATTAAGTTTTTCAAAGATCTCTACTAAGTTTCTTAAAAGTCTCTTAAAGTTTCGAAAAAGTTTCTTATTAAGTTTTCCAATCGTTTCTCACTTCTCGTTTTCCCTTATATTTTTTGATCGCGCTTTCTGCTTTCGTTTTTCCTAACGTTTTCTACTTCTGCTTTTTATTTTGGCAATGGTTAATTTAAACCCTTTTAAAATAATAAAATCCTTATACCTCCTTAATGAAAGCTTGCATGGTTGTATCCAGAGTTTTATAATGACATTAAAGAAATATCTCTGATATGCTAAAGTAACAATTGGAAAAAAAAATATCATAGCTACATTTTATGTATTCACCATTCCAGTGTCACGTAGCGGGATCTCTTCACCTAGCAAATCCATCCAAAGTTTATGACAAGAGATGTACAAAATAATCGAACAACGATCACCCAAATCAATCCAACCCCTAACAAAAGTTAGGTTTGATACTTGGTTCAAAATTTTAAAACCATCAAAATTGGTTCGTTCTCCTGTGAGTGATTGGATAATTTGAATTGACTCGAAACCAACCCCTCATATAATTTTCACAAATTTTGATAAATCTTATAGTTAATCAACATGTCTTGAAATAATTGGTTATGACTATTAAAAAACAAACACATAATATTATCATTAAGATACTTTTTAAAAAAAAAAATAGAATGTACGTAAAACAAAGAAAGCAAAAGCACATAATATTATTATGATTATTAAACAGTTTTTTTTTTAAAGAATTGGAATGTACTATAAATATATAAAAATAAAAAAGGGAAGAGAAAACACAAAATATTAGGCTCTATATCAATTATATTTCCAAACACTCTGCAAAGACTCTGAGGTGATGCTCTCCGTTGTGATGTGAGAAGCGTATCACTATCAATGGCATCGACACCGCCATCATCTCCAAATTCTCTGTCGAAACTAGTCATGGATTCAAACAATTGCTTCGGGAGATCCGAATGGCTCGCAGCCTTAGCTCTACAGCTCCGTCTTTACAAACCCTCTCCAACTTTTGATGACACCGATGTTGAAGAGCAATGAATCGAAGAGAGTTCAGAGAATGTCGTTTCTCAGGTGGTTTTTGTTGAATCTGCAACCCCAATTGCCGGCCGACCCGAAGATTCAGACCCAAGAGAGCTGCTGTTCTGATCTGTTTCTTTGAACGGGAGGATAGTGATCTTCGTGTCATTCTCACTAAGCGGTCTTCCAAGCTCCCTACTCACTCAGGTTAGAGTGTGTATATATATATATATGAATCTGTCTCTTTGCATATTTTTGAATATTTATGTACAATCAGGTGGGTGTCTTCGTTGAGACTAATTTGGGATTTGTTTTTTTGAATTGGGTCACTAATATGTTTGTAGGCAACACTAATTTGGGAATTTAGTGTATATATATCTGTGAATGTTTATCTTTGCATATGTTTGAATATGTCTGTATATTTAGGTGGGTGCCTTTGCTTGTTGACACTAATTTGGTATTGTTATTTTTAATTGTTGGCACTAATATGTTTGTAGTCAATGGTAATTTGGAATTTTTTTTCCGAAGATAATATTATTGTGGACTAAACACCTGATTGTTGTGGACTTGTGGGTATTGTGTGTGTCTTTGTTCATTTCAGTAAGTGGCATCTCTTGATACTTATGATTGTTTAAAATGGATTGAGTTTCGTTGAGCTATAGGGTGTCTTTGCCTCTTTGGTTGCAGGTAAAGTTGCAGTGCCAGGAGGGAAGGCAGAGGAGGAGATGCAGATGATGCAGAGACAGCAATTAGGGAAGCAAAGGAGGAGGTTGGGTTGGACCCTTCTCTCGTGAATGTTGTGACTGTTCTTGAACCATTATTTTCTAAGGTATGTGATGGCATTTCTTTAGTGTTTATGTCTGTATGTTTGCATCTCTGTGATCTGTCTTTAACTGAATGCTATTCCAGTTTGAGTGAACTTGAAAACTAGTGTGGATTGTTAGTGTTAAATTTTCTATTACTACTGCAGGAGATATTTGTGTCATGGAAGTTTCAGTTTTGGTCTTTAGTTACCCCTAGGAAGGTGCATAGGCTTTTATATTTTGCTTCGACAAAGTGAAAGATACTGTATAAACTAATCTATGAACTCATGATAGTCCTTGTGGTAAAATGCCATTTGAAATTCTGATAGCCCGGTGTTGCTGAAGTTAGAATGGATTCGAAGGAAGCAGCAGGATAGTTGGTAGGAGAGATGAGTATATGAAATATTTAATGCTAAATCAAAAGGCTTTTTGGAAAAGAACAATATGTTTCTGTAATAGAATTGGCAAGCACATCTCTCCTCCAGTTTCAAATGCTCATTTTCACCATTAATTAGTTGGCCGTCGTTGCATTTCTCAAATACTGGCTATATAAAGTGCCTCCTACTCATAAATTTGTGGCATCACTCAAATCATTCCATAACACTGTAATTTGTGCATTTTATGTCTCTTGAACATCTTCTCGATCATTAATTGACCTTGAATTTAAATTCAGAGTGAATTTCCAACAATTAAAAGCACATGATTTTGGAATGAGGTGATAAGAGTTCATAAATATTTCTGATTATACTTTGCAGTTTCTCTACAAACATAACAAAGCTGGTGATTGTTATCAGCTGCTTTTTGTGGCTTCCTTACATTCATCTATTAGTTGATTAATCACACTACTGGCTAGTCTACAGAACCTAGGTCACACAATCCACCTCAACAGCTAGACAGATCGTGCGTTGGTGTGCGGATCGACAGATTTGAGTAAAATCCGGGTCAAATTCACGGATTGACTTAAGTCAAATTTGCGAACTACAGCCGAATTGCATTTTGGACCAATAATAAGCTGCCACATGGTGCACTTATGGTGAGGAGAACAACACCAGAACACAATCTCACCACGAGGCTCACGCTCCAGCATATAAAGAGAACTCAAAATGCATCAGCCAAGTTTTTAACCTGTGACCACAGCAAGCTGTGGAGATACTTTGACTGCTGGACCAGTGTTGTCTTTCCTGAACATTATTGTTTCTTTTTTTCTTTTATGGCATTTTTCTTATATTTAATAGATACAATTACACAAACATAAAATTGAAGCATAAAAAAATAAAATTACTTAAATAGATTATACTAATGGATGAATATGAATTTATTTAAATATATTTATATACACGCTCTAGGAATGCTCTCATTCTCAATCCTTCTGACAAAAGACACTTTGGCGCACCCGCACCTGCTCGCGCTCTGTGTGACTTAGTACGGAACTGAGCTTTGACATAATAATGATGAAGCCCTATGGTGCTAGGACTTTTACTGACCCTTGCATTGTATTCTGCCTGTGCATAAATTTCTACTTCAGATCTTCCCTCTTCCCAAAAATAGTCCATAAAGGAGAAGAGAACCCAAAAAAATAAAAATAAAAATAAAAAGAAGCAGCTTTCTAGTTGTTAACTTCCGTTATTAAGAATTGCGATTCTAAAAACACAAGAAAAAAATATAAGCCTTTCGAAATTAAACTAAGAAGTTAATGTCTATTACTTAAAAGTTTAGTTGAACTCACTATTAAGAGCTCAATGACGTTGGGCCCTTTGAAAAGATAACTCAATGCAAAGAAATGCCAACTAAGGAACCTGTCACAATTTGAGCAAAGCCGAGCAAAGCCATGCCCATGAAATCTTCACTCATATATATAAGCACTAGCCACCTTAGTATCATATCATGGAACATGATTTTATCGCCTCTTTGCTGAAATTCATGGTTATATTTTGGTATACAGAACACTTCTTGCAAGTTAGGTAAAAAGAGAATGGATGGTCAACTAGAATTGAGGATGTATAGAGAGGTAAACTTCCTTGAATGAGAATTCAAAGCACAGCTAGGATCCTTAATCTTCCAAATATTGTCGTGATTGATGTGTCTTGCTATTTTAGGAACACATTAAAGCTAGTCTAAATTTTGGGATTTGGGACTGCTGTTTTTGAGCCTAAGCAGGACTTATGTTATCTGGCTTGGTGGTTTGGGTTCAGATGATTCTAGTCCAGATTAAACTGGAGGTTGGACTAGTTTTTAGTTGGTTTAGTTATTGTTTATAGTTTTATGTGATTAGGATAACAGAGGCTGGCTCTGTATCTAAAGATGAGATCATATATAGTCAGGGTGCCTTGTGTTCTCAAGTTGCATAAGGATATTGCAGATTGTAATCCTCTGTCATGGATAAAATTGTAGAGAGGAGATTGGGTCAGCTGTTTTCCATAAAGGCTCGTACTGAGCTGCTATAGGGGTGGAAATTGCCAAATGGTTGCAAATTTATTATAAGAAGCTTTCTTAAAAAGAGTGTTTTTCTTGTTCACACGCGTTCCTCGCTATTCTCTGCAGTTTTTTCTTTTTGGTTTTGAATGAAGATAGCACTTAGATCTTCACTCATAAGTTAGGGTGGCAAATTTATTACAAGAAGCTATCTTAAAAAGAGTGTTTTTCTTGTTCACATGTGATCTTCGCTCATTGCAAATAACTTATGATTTAGCACTCTTAGGCAGAAGCAGTGAGGTGCTGCTGCAATACTTAATGTTGATTCATATGACTTCTTTTGCATGCTGAGCTGAAGATGTTATGGAAACTGCGTGGTTCGGCATAGCATGACAATTGGATCTGATTTCAGATAAAGCTATTATTGATTGTAAAATGAAGTGTTTTTTGTTTCTAGCATCTGTTATGATGTTTATATGCTCATGTGTGATCATAAGTTCCTACTTTTGTGCTTTCAGTAACATCCCCTTTTCTATGCAGCATCACCTCAGAGTAGTTCTTGTTATTGGCTTACTTTCCAACAAAAAGCATTCGAACCTACTCCAAATGCTGATGAAGTGGATTATTTTGATGCTCCCTTGGAAATGTTTATAAAGGTTCTGCTTTTTACCTCTGTTTCTGTTTTTGCCTCTAATTGCCAAGTTGCACTTCAATTTTTAACAAAGAACAGCCATTTCCAATATTTTGATTCAGGATGAAGATCGGAGAGCAGAGGAGAGAGAGTGGATGGGTGACAAGTATCTGATTCATCACTTCAACTATGAAACAAACTGTAAGAAGTAGTTGATATGGGTTTTAACTGCTGGATTTTGATTAGGGCAGCATCAGTTGTGTACCAAAGACCACCTGCTTTTCTGGAGCAGAACCCCAAATTCAAGCTTCCTAGAGTTGTGGACAAAGATTCTCTAATGCCTTAAATCAACACAATTTTTATCAGGCTGTATTATGTAATTTCTATTCTCTGTGCAGTAGAACTACTAGAAGCAATATTTTTCAAGATAAACCAATATATATGCTTAGAGGGATTTACAGGGACTGATACAAAAAGGTGTTTCTTACCTTCTGTAAACCATTTAGATCACGAGGTTAAGAAAGAACTTCTTGAAAAATTGCAAAGCGAGGAGGCAATTGATATCTGCTGTCAAAAGGAAGGAGCAATGGTAATATCTATTGTCAGCGGTATACTTTAATGTTTCAGAATGAAGCTGAAATTTGCTCTATTGTCAGGGATATTCTCTGGTGTTTCAAAATGAAGCTGAAATTTTCTTCGAGTATTTGATCCCATATTCATGTTGTATGTTCTTTATATTGGAGCTCTAACCAAAGTCACCGTGCCTTCTCAGGCATACCCTGAGACACGGTGAGAGAAAAACTTCATGATGTTGGAGCAGCCTCCCATGGGTTTAACATGGCTGCTCCGGGCTGGTTTGCCAGGAATAGCTTATGAGAGGGATCCCAAGTGGGGCCTGTTTCTAGTGTCACTAGCATTGGTGAGAAAAGCCCCTTAATATTTTACAATGATCCTCACAACTGATTAAACTACTTTAGAGAAGTCGCAGCAACTTTTAACTTCTTCAAAGCAATTCAACCCCACCCCAATCTACAATATCGTACCGTTAACCTGCCCAAGAATGCTTCGAGGGACGCTGGTCCTAAACCTAGAAGTAACCGAAGGCTTCAGCCGGTGAATGACCATTAAGGCAAAGGAAAGTCCAATGGCTGTGCCCTCAAGCTTCTCAAGTCAATAGTTACACAAGTTGCTGATGTATTCAAGGGCATGGAGAAAACGTAGGCACAACTCCATTCCTCTTTCAGGTTCCGTAGTTGTTTCTCTCCCCAGTGGTAGTATTACTGGACATTCGGCCAGGTGAATGGCTGCCGGCTGGTTGGTGTCAGTGTTCCCAGATCAATTTTCTCAACAAGGTAGAATTTTATCAAAAATGGAGTCTTGAACTAAGATTCATATAAATATTTTACCACCAGAAAGCATTGTGGTGTCTAAGTACAAACCTATGACTCGAAAGAAACTACAAAGAGAGGCACCAGTGTAGGCATGCATAAAACCTTTTAACTGAATTTCACCCCTTGCAAATATCATAGCCGTAGCTCTTTTTCATAATGATATACATGGCAACTCTGTATCTACTTGCATATCAGGAATAGTTTCAGATGAAAAAGAGAAGTGAAAATTCCAACTAAACTTAAATAAAACAACGAAAAATTAACATGAGGCAGTTGTTCAAAAAATTACAGAGAAACCCATATATTTACTCCACTCAGCTAAATACCTCATAAAATTTCTCAATGATAAGCAAACCTGAATCAATTGATTTGAGGTGATCCTTCCGAAGAAGGTGTCTTAAGCAGTTGGGAATGACAGTTGCAATATCCACTGCTGTTACTTCATCTCTTCCTTTTAGGGCAGCCAAAGCTTTTGCTGCGCTATTTGTCACTATGTCACCTCTCGATGCATCAACATTCAACTCTGCACAAAGGTTGGAGATTTTCACATGGAGATCATGATCAATCTGAACAGAAGAAAGACAGTTCCTAGCTGAACCAATTTGCTGCTGGAGTTTCTCTTGCTCTGCCTTGTAAGAGCCTCTGAATTTCTTAGAGTTCTTATCAAACCAAGCTCTCTCCTCCACAATCTTTACTCTCCACTCAGCATCCCTCACAGTCCCTACTTGTGCATGCATTCCAAACCAATCAAGCAGCTGTGGCCTGTCAGGATTTCCTGAGCCAACTAGAATAAACCTAGCGGGATGTGAAATTGAAATTCCCTCCCTTTCGACAGTAATACATCCCGTGGCAGCAGAATCCAAAAGAACATCCACTAGATGATCATCCAAAAGATTGACTTCATCCACATATAGAATTCCTCTATTAGCTTCAGCAAGAAGGCCAGGCTCAAATGCCTAGCTTGACACCCTCTGTAAGGCCTTTTCTATGTCAATTGTTCCACAGACTCTATCTTCTGTAGCACCCAGTGGTAAATCAACCATATTGATTTTGGTCGTCAACAGTAATTTCCTCACCTCTCACAACTCTTTCTTGGACTTCCATACCCATAGATTCTGGATCTTCCGGATCAAGAGTTAAAAGGATCACCAGCAACTACCTTGATTTCAGGAAGTAAATCAACCAAAGACCTAACAGTTGTAGATTTTCCAGTTCCCCTGTCGCCCATAATCATGACACCCCCAATCTTGGAATCAATCACATTTAGCAGAAGGCATAATTTCATCTCATCTTGACTTACTACAGCAGAGAATGGATACACCGGCCTCTGACTTTCTTTAAGAGACAAGCTTCTGTTGGAAATATTTTCAAAATATATAATATATGTAGTAGTTTTGGAATTTTTCAAAATAGTTTCGACTAGTTTTGAAGAAAGTCTTTATTGTCTTATTAAATTAATCCCACATTGGAAAGTGAAAAGTTTGGTGAGGCATTTATTAATGCCAACAACTTTCTATGTATTCTTTTAGAGCAATGATTAGGTATAGCACTCAAGTGTGAGCATGTGTGCCAATCTATATGTGCGCCACACGCACACGTGCGAGTCGCGTGGTGTTTTAATGGTGCACTTGGTACTTTGTCAATCATGATAATCAACGATCGGATGGCTAATACATAAGCAAAAAGGATCGTATGGTGAGAATCATACCTGATCATAAAAATATGATGAATGATCGGATCAAACAATGAATAGGTGCGATCTACACTGTTAGATTAAAAAGGGGCGATCCGACGACTGTGTTTAAACTTGCAAGTGACTGTTAGAAATTAGTTATCATTTGAATTCTAACAGTCATGTTTGGTCCAAAAAGACACCAAAATGTTTATAAAAACATGGCAAATTTGCAGACAATAGATATATATTTTTTCTGCAACTTCTCTCTATTTTAAAAGGCATTACAATTCTTGATTCTTTCTAGTTTTTATTGTTCATTATTTCTGAAGTCTATTTTCTGCAGAAATAGACATTTAGATTCTTGGCCAAATTTGATAATCAGAGGGTATTTGGGTCTGATTTCGTGTATGCAAGATGCAGTCATAATTACAGATTTTCTGGGCTCCATTATATCCTGGAGGCGATTCGCTATTAACTTGGTGCACACCAGATTTAGAGAATTTGTGGGGGCGAATATCGTCTTAAGAAAAGTGATATTAATCGTGCCTTGGATGCGATTATTTATCTTCTTCTTTCTTTTACAAATTTCTGCACTAACAGCTTCTGGGCCTGAAATTGACAGAGTTCACAATCTTTATTCCAACAAACTGAAACTACGTCATTACAATTCCGCAATGACAATGCCGTCCAAGTAATATTTTCTTCCAGGGACTACAAACTTGCTAGTTTAAACTTAAAACCCCTTTTTATTTTGCTAACACACTTTTCTCCATCATACATAGTTTCACAAAGAAATACCAGAAACATGCCATCAAACAAACCTCTGAAGTGCAATTCTACCTCTCCAAGTCCACCTAAACTATGCGGAAATTCTATACATGTGAAACTTCAATAACCCAAATAACAACAATTTTTACGTCCCTAGCTAAAATAATAGCATCAGATAGAAATTATATACCGTAACCTTGTATACGAAGACACCTAGACAAATAAACTTCATACCTGTTCTTGGGGAGGACTGATTTTAGTGGCAACATTAATGATAGGAAGAGGGAGCTGACATCCGAGATTAGTTGAGGTGTGCACAAACTGGTCCGGACACCAATTATCAAAAACAAGTATGAAGGCCAGCCGACCATTAACCCACTCTTAAAGTTATGTGTCTATTATACAACTAACATGTTATTTATCGCTAACTGCAAAAACATGTAATTAACCCCACTAATCCTGTTATTCTCAATAATTAAAATAACAATTAGTTAAGTTCGTTTAAAATTACAATTATATCCCAAAAAGGGTTCACATATCAATGTCAAGTGTTTGCTGCATAATAGTACTAGAAGGAAGGCACACATATGTACCCGTTATACAACTAAGTTAATTAACTCAACTAACCAGTTATTGGCGCTAACTGCAAAAACATGCAAGTTCTGATATGGCCATTAACCGCACTAAACCCTTTAAAATTACAATTATATCCTGAAAAGGTTTGATATACTAATCTCAAGTTTGCATCATAATAGTATAAGGCAAATGCTAACATGTGCCTTTAGGATATATTTTCACAACTATGGAGAGTCGAATGACAAAATTACCAAAAAAAAAAATGTATTAATAATTTAGGGTGCTAGATTTTTCCAAAACAAAAAGAAGAAAAGACTTTGAAACATGTTACTACCAGTATCATGTCACTTGCCTTCGTAGAGCTATCGAGGACTGTTGTTGCCTCGACCACGATTGCCACACTTTCGTCACATCAGTTTCAACCTTCAGGTTTATATTTGTGGTGACCATTTGTTTGGTGTGCACACTGCCAATATATACGCACTTCAGAAGAGTTCTAGATTTGTGCCAACTACCAACACAACTACCACATGGTATGTTTCCTTCTACCTATCCTTGTTGGCTGTTGTTACCCCAGTTGCGATTCGGTTGTTACCTCAATTTTGGATTTTAGTTGCATATTTGTCGAGTGGTATTGATGTAGCAGATTTGTCAATTGATATTGATGCTGCAGATACTAGTTTTGACATAGCTCCTTCACATACTTCACTTCCTGTAGACTTATCAACCACTGATTATTCATTCATTCGGTGATTAGATAGGTTGGTTTAAATGGTTTGTGTATGTACAATGTACAAATTGTAAGGGATGACCTTTTAGATGTTAACAGTATGTTTTTTGTTCACAACAATGTAAACGTGAGACGTGTTGCCCTAATATTCATGCAAGAGAGCTACCATTCCTTTTGATCACCACAAATCACCTCAAGTGTTGCATTCCATATTGTCACGGGCTTAGAATTTTCCCACCTTGAACCCGTTTGGTACTTAAAACACTTAACCCACTCAAAGTGCTAAGTAAGCCTAAACTCTCGCAAATGAGAAAGCTAAAAACACAAGGAAAAGATCAAAAGAACACTTTGAATGGAGAACTTGAAAGTTTCACTCAAACTCTTAAAAGACTTGATCTCACTTGATGGTTTATAAATGAGCTCTCCTCCTCTATTTATAGTCATCTACCTCCTTAATGGATGGTTAGGATTAATTTGATCCAAGGGTGGAGAAGGGGTCTATAGAATTCTCCTTACAAATATCTAGATATTTACAGCTCCCCCCCCCCCCCCCCCCCCCCCCAAAAAAAAAAAATATAAATAATAAAGAATGTTTTACTATGTACACTTGTGTGAAACTTTCTAGATTACAAGCTTTTCCTATTATTCTAGAATACTCTTCTTTATGTACATATGTGGAAGCTTTTAGAATATCTATAGGCTTTCCCCTCTCGTTCTAGAATACTCCTCTTTATTTTAGCATGTGCACTTGTGTAGGAGTTTCTAGAATATTCTATACTTCTCTCCAATTATGCTCCCTTACTTGAAAGCCCTAAAATTGCCTAGAACCTTTTAGGTTTTGTGGTGTTAAGTTGGGCCTCCAAATAAACAACATAGCACCCAATGGGTGCTAAAGTGGGTGGGACGTGACAATATGTTGCTGTGGATGCTACTGTCGTTGAAGTCACCAGCCAACTGCACCAAAATGGGAGAATATTGTGGGTTTTATTTCTTAGAATATCAAACTAAAGAGATTTAGAGCTTCACCAAACAATAAAATCTATAAGCAATTTTTAGAGAAGAGAAAAAAAATACAGCTAAAGACATGGTTAATATACCTCAAGTATGTGATGTATGATCAAGTTTTTTGTTTTTTTACCAAACTAACTTATATTTTGAAATTTATTCCCCAAATATCAAATTGGCAAAGGTTATTACCAAAATACTTTAAAATGCAATTACAAATTGAGTTTTTAATTAAAAAAATAATTTATCTAATTCTTATTTATTTCTAAATACGAAATTACTAAATATAATTTATGTATATATGTTTATAAACTTGCAAAACTAATTTTAAATTATTTTCTACTTTTTACGAATTGTTAAAATCATTGCTTAAATAATTTTTCTCATCCATTTATGTTAAATTTGTGAAAATAATTTAATAATGTAAATTAAAATATTTTTAATTTTTACTAATTTTTCCAAATTTAACATAAAATTATTTAAACAATTCGTTTAAATTATTGAAAGAATTCATTAATTATTTTAACAATGATTTCCATTAAGAACATGTTTTTAATAATTAATGAAAAATAATAATTTGAAAACATTTATTAAGAAGGCATTGGTGCCTTAGGTCTGCTACGGTTAGGATTTTGATTGCTAAGAATGTTGTACGGCATTCCACTACAAATGTGCTCTTAATAAATGTTTTCAAATTAATATTTTTCATTAATTATTAAAAACATGTTCTTAATGGAAATCATTGTTAAAATAATTAATGAATTCTTTCAATAATTTACGAATTGTTTAAATAATTGTTAAAATAATTTTATGTTAAATTCGTAAAAATTAGTAAAAAATTAAAAATATTTTAATTTACATTAGTAAATTATTTTTATGAATATAACATAAATGGATGAGAAAAATTATTTAAATATGATTTTAACAATTAGTAAAAAGTAGAAAATAATTTAAAATTAGTTTTGCAAGTTTATAAACATATATATAAATTATATTTCGTATTTAGAAATAAATAAGAATTAGATAAATTATTTTTTATTAGATAAATTATTTTTAATTAAAAACTCAATTTGTAATTGTGTTTTTCATAAAAACGTACTTTATTATTTCCTTTTTTTAAAAAACGCAATTTAGATTGCGTTTTTTAAAAAAACGCAATTTAGAATTGCTTTTTTTCAAAAAAACGCAATAATAAATTGCATTTTAAAGTATTTTGGTTATAACCTTTGCCAATTTGATATTTTGGGAATTAATTTTAAAAAATATAAGTTAGTTTGGTAGAAAAATTCCAAATTTTGGTTGAAGAAGAGCTATAGCAACTAAAACCAGTTGAAAAACTGTCTTAACCTGTCAATAATTGCATCTCTTAGCAAAAACCAAAAAGTGGAGTGCAAAATCAGGGGCATGACATGCCTTGCCTACCATTGTTGGAAGAACAAAATCAATTTTCTTGGCTTCAGCTATCTTAGCTAATAGAAAAGCCAAAACCACTCAATTCAATTACTGTATCTTAAGATAAATTACAATCCAAGGCAACCAAGTTAAATAAAACCTTTTCCTTCACCCATAACCAATTGTTCCTTCCGCCATCATTTTTTTTCCATTAACTTATAGGTCACAAGATGTCTTCTTATTTGAGATATGTGTGTGGGCTTTCTTATCCCCACCCCAAACAATGTCGAACAAACAATCGAACAAAAGAATGTGCATCCTGGGGAGAGACAATTAAAAGGATGGTAAAACTTTGGTACAGACACCTTCGCAAGATAAGTAAAAGTACTATTTTATTTGAAATGTTGAATTACCAACACCCTGCTTTAACAAAGTTGCAGAACGCGAAGCTTACCTTGCTAAGAAACAAAGGCTCAACCTTCTCAGGACGAGTCCCATCAATATTGAAGAAGTTAAACCAACTCTTCCACTGAGGGAAAGAGATTCAGTTCAAAAAAAATGTAATCCAACCAACATTTAACCCAACAACGATATGCCAGGTTAGGTAAACTCACCTCCCAATCTGAACTGCTTGCTCTTTTATATATTGCACCCTGGATAAGGGCGACATCTCGCAGCACGACGAGTCCAATGAATCCAGCTTCACAGCACAAAAACTTCTAAGAATGGTGTGCTGGAGACTGACATGATATAATGCTGTGCGTGGTGCATTTACACTTCTAAATCATAACTTTTCAAGTAGTCCAACTGAGGCCTTAATCCTATCCTTGAAAGTACAAGCAAGCTTGCTTGAATCAGGCCTTTGTCATAGTACGAGGACACAGAAAAGCCTTGCCCCTTAACAAAATCCTATGCCATATACTATTTCCTCATATAGCATACTAATTATTCAAATGTCAGAATAACTCTAACAACAAAGACAAAACCATTTCTACTTACGGTGTAGGAGACCTTTATCTACCATTGCCAAAGCAACACATCCAATTAGAAACTGTATTGACAGGGGCGAAAAAAACTATTAAACAAATTCAACCACCAAGTAAGTTCAAGTGAACCAGAAACAACCCATAACTTCAAAACTCAACTAGGGAAATTGGCTAGTCTCCATGTCCCACTAAGCCTTAAAGAAGAAAAGGCACAAATATTACCTTGTCAGCGAAGGGGTCAAGATAAGAACCAATAACAGAATTGATTCCCATCTTCCTAGCAGTGTATCCATCAAGCTGTAAGATGAATGAAGACAGACAAAAAGACATAAGAATTCACTTTCATATACTCCAGATTTGGTTTGATTATATAAAAAAAGAAATACAACATTCATACCCAGTTAGTTGCCCCAGAGATAGCCATCCCCAAAAATGCAGGTTCATACATTTCATGTAAGATCATCCTGCAAAAATTTAGTCAAGTTTCGGGAGAAATTTCAGTGCAACCAAATCAAGCATCCGTTTAGAGAAAGGAAATGAATATGCAATTAATAAGTAAATTTGGGCATAAAACTTAAAGAAACAAATAAAAGGTGATATCGGCAAAAAATAAAAATAAAAGGTGATGAAAAGTTTCAAACACAAATTCAATGTTCTAACATCAGCTGACCACAACAGAAAATGACCGTTTTACTGCTAGTTTGAAGTTCAAATAAAAAACTCAGAAAAGTCTAATGTAAAGTAATACCAAAGCATTGGCAACCCAAGTGTTGGTACTCGGGTCGGGTCACGGACCCAACCGGGAGCCCATGGTAGGTCGACCCAATAATCACATGGTTACAAACATGTCTATTAAAGAATAGACATGTCCCATTAGATGGTGACTCTTTGTTAGTGCCTCTTGGGTGTCTATATAAACACCAAGAGCATCCAACGTTACAATGGATTGAATGTCATATAATTCTTTCTCTATATATATATATAGATGTAGAGACTTGCCTTCTGTGCTGTGGAATCAGAGTATTTGTTCTTTATTGTAATGACACTATGTTGCTACAGATTCAAGGCAGTACATGGAACATCTTTAAGTTTTGGATTAAGCATTCTAAGGTACGGGTTTAATCCACTTTCGCATTCATTACGTATTTCTTACATTGGTATCAGAAACTATTAGGGTGTTCTCATTATTGTAATATTATGCATCTATAGAATGGAAGCCATTGCATGTGTTTATATACACTGTTTTCACATAAAAGTTTCAAATAAACATTAATGGTGATGGAGACAAACGGTCGCAAAATGGCTTTGATTTTTTACTATGTTGTAGCCTATACACTGTTGATTATATTTGGAAAGTTTTTTTCATTAAACCCTTATGAATTGAGAGAGAATCGCAACTCTAGTTACGATTACAGAAACTTTGTCTGTTTCGTTCTCTCCCTACACAAATTTTTGAGTTTTGAAATTTATATCGTTGTGATTGTCTTCTCAAGACCTTTCTAACAATATATTATTTGCATCGTTTGGGCTTATGGCCTAAGAGATATGGTCGTTGAAATTTAGCCTTGAAAATCCGATTCAAATTCGTCAAAGAAGACAACCTACAATGACTGAGAACCAAGTCCCAATCACGGGGGCTATTTTGGGCTTTTGTGTTCATTTTGAATTTTTCCAGAATACTCAGAATTTGATTTCCTATTATTCTATTATTTTTCTAGATTTTTTCAACAACTTAAAAATTTATTTATGAATTTTATATTTGAAAAAAAAGGAGAAAAATTTGGAAATTTGATAGCCACTCACGTGCGTGGAGGCGCTTGAGGGACTATATGGGTCTCTGGTTTTGTGTCCTGAATTTTAGACTTTCTATTTTTCATTTTGGCCTACTCTTTGTGATTTACAAAGGCTTCCATATATTTTCTGTGGTTTATTTTTGGTATTTTTTAACTGTTTAGAATTTAAAAAAAAATTATGATAAATGCCTCATTGCTTATGTAGTCCTTCAATATGCTGAATTTGAATATCATAGCATATTAGATTATTTAAATTGCATTTATTTTGTGTTATAGCATGTGTTCCATGTTATTATATTAGAATTCCATATTTTTTAGATTATTGGCATGTGTATTTTTTGTTAGAAAATGTGTACATGCATAATATGGAATTATTATTGATTAGCATGCCTAGAGATGCTAGATCAAGTGGGAGGTTTAATCAGTGCCAGAGAAATTTTCAAATTTCACTCTCGATAAACTAAAATTTTGCGCATTAATTAAATTAAATATTAATAATTATTACCTGGAGCGCGGGAAATGATTGGGAACTAAGTGAACTTTTGATCCCGCTACTTGTAAAAGTTATTAGTGCTTTGAATTTGGTTTTTTTGTGAAAAAATCATAGTATGTGTTATGCTAATATCCCATGTGCGTAATCTTTGAATGTAAATCAAATGATAACGAATACATCGTGATTGAATTGACTAAGGAAGAAAAGTTGGATAGCAATAACTATGACATCTGGCACCGTAAGATCCAATATCTCCTTAATAAGCAAAAGTTTTTAGAAACTCTTGATTTGGTTATGCCAGAACCTGTGCATCCTCAAACTTTCAAAATAAGAAAACATATGAGTCCTGGCTACAAAAGGATCAAGTTGCATGCTTTACTATGTTAGCGAGCATGCAGAATGACCTATTGCCAAGTTTGAGAACTATCCCACAGCTCATGCGATATGGGAAGCTCTTAAAGAGAAGTTTGGTGTTACTTTTCTAACAAGACTTTGCAGGTTGACGACACAATTTGACGCATACACCAAGAAACAACATCATTCAATTGGGAGTCATGTCAGCTATGATATGCATACTATGTGTTGTCGGTCACATTTTGATTGATGAACAGCAAGTCCAAGCTGTACTTCACTCATTTCCACACTCTTAAGAGCACATGCAGCAAAACATGACGCATAATGAGAGTGTAAAAAATATTTGAAACTTTATCGCGTCATTTAGAGCTTAAAACTAAGTGCCTTGAGGTTGCTAAAGTTGACAGTAGCTCTTATATTGCTGATGGTGCTTCGCATATAATCTATGGATTCAAGCTTAAGTGTGGTAGGAACAAGGTTGAGGTAAATGTTATATCTAAGAAAGTTGGTTCTAATAAGCATAAAAGGGCTTCAGAGGTGGTGAGAAAGCTAAAGTGATAGTGGTCTGTTACCACTGTAACAAGAATGGTCACTTCGCTCGTGAATGCACTGAGCCAAAGAAGGTACTCCATAATTCTGTCTCTCAAACTGACTGTTTTTGTTACTAGTCCAGCCTTTATTGCTTACTTTCTTAATTTGTAGATTGGAGACTCAGAAGCAACATACCACATAACGAGACACAGATTTGGGTTCATGGAGTATTGTTGAATTTCGAAAGGAAGTAAACACATTTACATGGGAAACGAGTCAAGTATGAGAATTGCAACATGGTCGCACTTTGTACCTCTATGATGTGTTGTATGCTTAAGGGATTTGACGAACCTTGTTATCAATTAATAGTTTAATGAATGTAGGCTTTACTTTTCATTTTGAGGGTCAACGTGTTAGGATTTATAAGAATCAAAATTATAATGGATCTGGTTATATAATAAATGGTTTTATTCTATTGGATATGAACTATGCTAGTAATAATAGTTGTGCTTATGAATATTATTCTTTTAATACATCTGTGGGTGATGTTGATTCAATTAAATGTCATGCTAAATTAGGTCATATTCGGCAAGATCGTATGACTCAATTAGCTTGAGAGGTTTCTTAGGCCCACTCGCTAATGTTCATTTGCCAATTTATGAGAATTGTCTTGCAGGCAAACTAACTAAATAACCACTTAGTAAAGCCAGAAGGACATTTATACCATTGCAATTAATACACTCTGATATATGTAGCCCAATGACTACTAAGGTAAGACATGGTGCACCATATTTCATCATATTTGTTGATGACTTTACGCACTTCGGTTATAGCTATTAGCTCTCCCATAAGTCCGAAACATTGGATTGTTTTAGACGTTATGTCAAATTGGTTGAGAATCAGTTAGACAAGAGCATTAAGGCTCTTAGGACTGACAGCGACCGTGAGTATTTATCTAAGCAATTCAAGAAACTTTGTGAAGATAAAGGGATATTTAAACAGTTAACAATTTCAAGGACTTCGTAATAAGATGGTGTAGTGGAGAGAAGGAATCACGCCTTTTTGGACATGGTTAGGTTAATGATAGCACAAGCTAACCTTCCCATATCATACTTAGGGGACGCTTTGTTGACTGCTACTACATCCTTAATCGAGTGCCTTCTAATTCAGTATCTTCCACCCCATATGAGTTATGGAATGGAAAAAAGTTGACTTAGGTAATTTGCATTCGTAAGGATCGGTTGCTTACGTACACAACACTTCTCATAAGCATAGGAAGTTAAGCCCTAGAGGGAAGAAGTGTATATTCATCCATTATTCTGAACACTAAAGGATATATATTTTTAGGTGAGTAGCCTAATAAAAGTGTTATTGAACTTGGGTCATGACAAGCGATTTTCCTTGAGGAGGATTTCCCTAATAGAGGTTATGTTTCTAAAGAGATCAAACTCTTTAAGTTACTGGATTAGGATGATGCTCGAACTATTTTAGGAGAGGGTGGGGAAGTAATTCCTCGATCTCATAAGAATAGTGGGAGCAACTTGCTTGATGTTGGACTAGTTCCAATGGATGTTTATCCTCCAGAGACACACTTGCGTAGAAATGAATGTGGAACTATCCCTCGACGTCGTTTTGAGATTGAGGGTGAAGCTTTCATGGTTGTTTCGCATGATGATGCGTAACCTAAAACTTTCAAAGAGGCTTTGTCATCACCTGCTAGCAATGTGTGGAGAATTACAATAAATGATGACATGGAGTCCATGAAAGTTAATCGAGTATGGGACTTGGTTGATCTACTACTTGGACATAAGACTATTGGGAATAAATGGATTCTCAAAATCAAAAGTAAAGCGGATGGATCCATAGAGAGGTATAAGGCTCTTCTAGTGGCTAAGGGTTACACCCAACGAGAGGGTGTTGACTATGAGAAAACTTTCTCTCCTGTTGTAATGTTTGCCTCGATTCACATGATTTTAGCCATTATCGCACATTTAGATTTAGAACTATAGCAAATGGATGTTAAAACTGCATTCCTTAATAAAGAGCTAGATGAGGAGATCTATATAGATCAATCTGAAGGTTTCGTGGCGATAGGTCAAGAGTAGAAAGTCTACAAACTTAAACGATTCATTTATGGCCTGAAGCAATCATCTAGACAGTGGTATCTGAGATTGTATCGAGCTATTATTTCTAATAGGTTTACGATGATTGATGAAGACCACTGTTTGTATGTTAAACAATTTAGGGATAGTTTATTGATTCTTTATATGTACAAGACATTCTATTGGCTAAAAATAATAATGAGTTGATTGTTGTTACTTAAAAGTGGTTGTCCTCAACTTCTGAGATAAAGGACTTCGGTGAAGCGAGTTTCATGCTTGGAGTTAAAAAATTTAGAGATCATTCCAAGAAACTTCTTGATTTGTCTCAAGAGACTTATATTAAGAATGTACTTGAACAATTTTATATGCAAAACTGCACGCCCATAAATACTCCTATTGAGAAGAATGAAAACCTAAGCCTCGAGATGTTTCCTAAGACTTTTAAGGAAAAGAACAAATGGCCCGTGTTCCTTATGCTAATGTTGTAGGGAGCTTGATGTATGCTGTTGTTGGGGACTGCGAAATTTCCCACGACCTGGCTATAGTGTATACGCATACTACCAAAAATTCTGATTTGATTAGCATAGCCTAATCTACGTGATTAGAATCGTACCTTCGAGATCTCTCTATTTAATCCCGAAAATAAAAATCAGCACCAAGCACGAATTAGCAAGCTCGAACTCAACCTTCGGACTTCTGCTGTATTCCTCGTACACGCCTTGCCCTATAGAGAGTGGGCTCGCTGCTGCTAGGGTTTCTCTTCCTCACAAAATCGTGTATTTCTCAATTATGTGTAGAGTGTGTAACCCTAGCAACTCTTAGAGCGCGTATATATATAGAGGCTACAACAGGGACCATAAGATTAGTATAACTAGAGCTTCCTACGCAAATAAGGACTCCTAATCCAACCAGGATTAATCCTTATTTACGTAAATTATAATTTATACCACTAACAAATTATAATTGCACTCCCTGTTATACTAGAAATTATATTTCGAGCTCCATATTATTAAATGCTTATTTATCTCCCCACGTTAAGATTACAGATACCCGTCTATTAAATTAAATTACTGACAATTAAATTTAATAGACTTATTTAATTCCTTGAGACCTTCCACTTAACTTATTTGATATGTCGGATTCATAATCCACCTGCAGGGTTTGACATAATCAAAACTTATAAGCTTCCTCAAGGGGTTATCATCAATCCCTATACGGGGACGTGGATTCCATCAATAATAAATATTCACCATACACGTAATGTTATTGTCCAATTCACTGAGTTTATTGACCCTTAAAGAATCTCACTCTTCTGTGAATCAAAACAATAAATACTACATGCACGTGTCTATTTATTATATTAGGATTAAGAGCATAAGCACTCATAATAATCATGAGGTATTAATTGTTTTATATAGTCAGTATAAAAACAATTACCCCAACACAGTCCTGTTCAATATACACAAAGTATACTAGTGTAAGGAGTTGGAACTATACCATTCCCCATAGTCAAGACAGACCTATTAAAACCTTGTACTACAGTCCTACTGATGGTGTGTCCATTTCCACCTAAGACCGTGAACGATTAATTTATATTCCATAAGAACCGATGATCTGATCTTCCGTGTGTAAGTCATACTCTACACACCAAATCATCTACTATATAGAATAAGAGACACACATGCATAATCATTAAATAAATAATGCAATGCAAACATTTCTCACACAGATTCTCATTAAAATGGAATAACTAATTTATTAATAAATACTAAAGTCACTACACAAAGCATGTCTTTTAGTATAAATTCCCAACAGCTATAATATGTACTTGCCCCGATATATGTTATGCAGTAGGTCTAGTTAGTAGTTTTCATTCAAATCCTAGATTAGCTTATTGGAAAGTGATCAAAACAATTCTACCATGGAGGCAGACTGGTTTGTACTACTACCGTCCAAGAAGCTGTTTGGTTAAGGAGGTTTCTTCAGTATCTTAGAGTTGTCACACATTCTTGGGGGCTAGTGACAATTCATTGTGATAGTATGGCTACTTTAGCTTGTGCGAAGGATCTTAAATATCGTGGAAGTACCAAACATATAAATTTGAGATATCATTACATCATAGATATAGTTACACAAAAAGAAGTGATCTTAAAATATATATTTATAACCCGCATGGTATCGGACCCCCTAACATATAGATTTGGCTCATGTTAGAACTCTAGGA
This sequence comes from Euryodendron excelsum, assembly GCA_033060915.1. Taxonomy (NCBI): domain Eukaryota; kingdom Viridiplantae; phylum Streptophyta; class Magnoliopsida; order Ericales; family Pentaphylacaceae; genus Euryodendron; species Euryodendron excelsum. The sequence goes on along the minus strand of CM065377.1, from coordinate 47,668,551 downwards.
CTTCGTAGATTGTTATAATGTACTTGTGTTAGTGTTGATCATTTAGTTATTTGTATTTTAACATTTTGGGGATATTATTATCTTAATGCAAAAGTTTGTTTCAGTTATGTTATGTCTAAATGTTGCATTATTATCTTGGCATTTTGTTAGCACACGCATTGAGTATGTCAACAGGCGCGATTGGCTCACTCACACGTGATAAGCACACCTTTGGTATTTTAGTTGCTTTTAGCGCTTGAGATAGAGAGCAAAGATGAGACACAATACGCTATAGCGTCACTTTATTTGTAAACAAGATGAGACCTAATGCAAAGGTCGATAATGGTCATTACCCAGTGTCCATTATGCTTATATTATTTAAGTTAGCCAGATCTAAGATCTTAAATTTGATGCTTTTAGATAGCGTGCAAATAGAGAACTTGAGCTAGACGCTTGTGTATCGGCTAGACTAAGATCTATGCGGTGTATGAGTATGACATACGCTCTTCTCAATTGGATCGAGATACTCCACCATAGCATGTATTTCATACTACACGTACTTGATGATCGGTTAAGGAGGTGTGAAGGAATAGGTCCCTGCCCTTATCGTGTGAAGTCCTTTGAGTCATTTTTATATGACTAGGACATTTATGTATGAGCAAATTTATTCAGTACTCTTTAACCTTAGACAATGTCATGACGGGATAGAAATAATGTTCAGCTACTTTGGCGTGTTACCTACGGCCATGAATGATTAGGCCTTCCAGGATATTGTTGGGAAAGTAGTAATTTCTGATCTAAGTGACGTGAGGGCAAAGGATGACCATTTGGAACGTCTCGCGATATATTTATTGTTGACAACTTTGGCGCTGTAGCATACTATGACAAAGTGTGAATAGATAGGCGAAAGCTTAGAAGGGTTAAACAGGCTCTTATTGAGGGATTAGAGATGTTTGAACCGATGTATTTAAATGGATCTAGGATACATGAGACATCATGTTTTTTATGTAGAGTTGATGTCTCTATGCTAGCTTTGATAAAATTCCTAGTGTAAAGCTTCCAATTATAGACGTGCTTAGCGATCGCACAGACCATCAACCTGTATGAACTTACAGTCATGTATGTGAAATATTAAGAGAGATAATAGAGTTGTACATCATTTGCGAGTGGAAGATGTTAGTATTTGGGTAGGGTCATGGACCCAACTGGGCGCCTATGGTGGGTCGACCCAGTAATTATATGGGTAAAAATATGTCTATTAAAGAATAGACAAGTCCGATTAGATGGTGACCTTTCGTTAGTGCCTCTTGGGTGTCTATATAAACATCAAAAGTATCCAACGTTACGACGGATTGAACTTTATATTACTCTCTCTTTGTAAATATACAGACGTAGAGGCTTAACTTATGTAATGTGAACTTTATATTACTCACACGTGGAATGGCTTAGAGTCTTAGTTCTCTTGTGACTGAGCTTTTACTTGGAACTCATGAAAATCTTAAGGAAAATTTGACTGTTGGTCCTCGTTTAGCTATGAGATTCACTTGATAATTTTTATTTTATTTTAATGACTGGTGACGCCAGGTAGCAAGCCCTTTGACTGGGATTCCAGTTTCCTGGCTCCTTAGTCGTTCAGAACGTCCATTGCAGGGCTTGGAATCAAGATTGGGTAGGATAATTGGACTAGATCACGTCAGCTATGCAATTAGCAATGCATTGTTGAGGCAAAGACCTGGGCTTCGACCTATTGGCGCATTTCTCTTCCTGTGTGGCCCTGTTCAGGGAAGGACAGAGCATGCTAAAGCTATTGTGAGGTATATCGAACTCTTCTGCTGTTGTTGACGTTCTGATTGAAATTTTAAGTCATGGCAGAAAATTAGATGGCCAAGGAACCACTGTTGATTTCCCCAAAACATTGATTGTCATGACGTCAAATATATGTTATAAATTATCGGTTCCGTCAGTGGGGCTGCAAATGCGTGTGGAGTTCTCAAGAGTGCCCTATGAAAGACTTGTATCATGATCTATGGGAACAGAAACATCAATGCACCTATGTTTCTCTTTTGAGAGGTAATTGCTACCAAAAAACAAAAAAAAAAAGAATATTTCTTTCTTTTCTAAATTGTGAATATATGGAATTTTATTCAAACTATTATGATACCATCTGTGGGCCTCATATCACACAGGCAAGAAGATATTTCAAACCCGAGTTGTTTGAGAAACTAGATGAAGTGATTGTTTTTCAAGTGCTCTCCCCTGTACAGTTTATGGCTGTTGGCAGGCTCCAGCTAAGGGACATGGCCAGCTGGAAAGAAGACTAATCTTATACCCATCTGAAGCTGCATTACATGCTATTGTAATGAGGGATTGTCCATATTGAAGTTTCTGTTCTCCTGTTAATAAGGATTAATGAAACACATGCTACCTTAGATTGCTTTCAGACTCTCAACACTGATTGTGGAGTATGAAATTGTAGCAATGGCTGATATGTATATGCCCCACAGTTTATAGGGTTTACTAATCATTTGTAGACTTCATGTGTATGGAGTTGCGCTCCCTTCTTTAATCAGTTTTTAATACACACACACACACACACACACACATATATATATATATAGTTTCTTTGTTTGATGAATTACGATTAGTCTGTTTGGTAGGATGGCAGAATGAGAGGAAGAAATGGCAGGGGGAGAGATTAATTTGCTTTCCCAAAGTGTTGCTAGGCATGTAAACTAACTGTCATGGTCTTTGTCTAATTAGCATAGGCTTTTTAATTCTGGGGCAATCTCTTTACTCAAGTTGCCCTATTCATGTCCACCCGAGCACTCGGTACAAACCGCTCAGTTCATGCTAGAGTTGAAAACATATATTCTTGTATGAAACAGTATGCAATCTCTTTTCTAATATGTCTGATGTGATGAAATAAATCAACTGTTTTCATTTTCTTGTTTAGGGTGAAAAAGATATGAGGGTTTTGCTCGAGGAGCATGTTGCCCCTCTGCTGTTTGATATGCTTGCAAAGAATGAAATAGATGATATGTCTACGATTTACATAGATGTCCTAAGTGGGAACCAAGGAGTTGTTTTATAGATTGAAGAAGCGTTGCATTTATGTGGAAGATATGTTCTTGAAGCACTTCAAAGAATCTTTAAAGGAATGGAGAATCATGTACCACAAAGAGAAGGAACGAGTCAATAAGATCCACACATTGAGACAAGACTTCTTTAAGTTAATGGAACTACTAAATGCGAAGGCTGGGGCAGATTTCGGCTGTGTTGTAGATATAGTTCAATTGTTGCTTAATACGGTGGATGGTCTCATACAGAACACAATTGATGTCAATTTTACACATAATCAGTGTAAACAGGTACTCATTGTCCTGCTCTTAGTGGATTCACTGGAATTTTTCTTTCATTTTGATTTACCAATTTCTTCTTGTAGGCATCTTTAGACTTTTCAAATGAGTAGGTACAGCCTGCATACACAGAGTGGCCTGGCAAGAGAGTTAAGAATCAAGTGCATGGTACATTCAGTGTATTGGGACAAAACCAAAGAGTACGGAACAAAACCAGGTCATTGCTGTTGTAGCAGAGGCTCTGTTGAAATCTATACTTGGCACAGCATGAACTGCCACCTCGGCATGCTTTGTCACTCCTATATTTTTGGTCACATGAGTATTGATCAGGCTGATCTAAACAGAAGTCTATCTGAGAATTTTGTCGGTGATGATGGGATAAACCTACTTGTTCAAATTGACTTGTCTAATTACAGTGACTCAGATTCACTTTTTCAGTTGATTTATGGACCTTTACAGCTTTCATCGTATAGTCTCTTGATTCTATTTCCTTCAGTGGTTTCTAAATTCTTGGCTGCTCAATCTAGATTTCATTTTGATTTACCATTTTTTGAGGTTTAATCACTTCGGTGATATTTTGGTGCAGTAGCCATAACCAACGTGGTCTTCCACTTCTAGAGGCTGTCTGGATGGGGCCACACAGCATTCTTCTATTATAACAAGTTGAGAAAGCACATATTTCCATTTTTAGTGCTTTACTTTGGGTCCTTGATCATGGTAAACTGAGTGACTTTGAAGGACAGACAGTAGATTTAGAAAAACTGTTGTTATTGTAGCCTTGGATATGGGAAATAGTGCGCTTCTTGCAAAAGTTGTTGGACTGGCTTCTCCCCAAGATGTTGCTTCGGATGAAGTCATACAACAAGCGCAGCCCAATGCACGAGGCTTCCAACAGGTAAATAAATAGAAGTCAAAGGAGTAGTGTTTTTGGAAGACTTGATCGTTGCTATTCTTTGTCATCCAATACTTTCAATTTTTTGGCACTAATTTTGCAGGAAAAAAGAGGCTTTAGGTCTGAATTGATGAACAGGGTTGATGAGATTATGTTTTTCAATCCTGCTGCTCTTGAGCAGCTGAGGAAAGTTGCTAGGTTACCAATGAAGTGTGGTCCTCATTTGGAAGACGACCTCTTGCATTCTCCACAGGACTTTCAGATTTGCTCCGGCCAGCTAGTGATCCAGTGAGTGAATACTTCATCCCAATAACTCTTGGTTTTTGTTTCTTCCCCACAGTTATCTCATGTATTGTAGTTTCTTCTGATTTATGAAATTTTACCATCAGCCATGGAAACTGCAGTCTCTTATTTCACGAAGGGCCTCATGAATTACAGAAGCAGCAGCGTTAGTACTAAACTATGGTAGGCTACAAGCAAACGATGTGTTCTGTACAGAAATTACGAGGTGCCTAATAGTAGTTTTCTAGTTGGTACATAGACCTTACCAGCTTAAGAATTCCTTTTATTTTCCAAGTTCGCTTTGTTTTTCCAGCAACTACCTTCACCTCCTCTGACTTTTACATTTGATGATTGAAAGATTGTGAGCTTTGTGCATGTCTGTTCTTTTCTCCATCACCACCTAGTCCAGAAATCATTGAAATCGAATACAAGATTTGTCCTAAAAAAAACTACTATGAGGATAATCAAACACAAGCAAAAATAACAGCTACCTGAAGAAAGTAGCTATGGTCAAGATGTTTTCACTGCCTTTTTACTTATAATGTTGGAGGGCTTGATATGCATTGTTGATGAGCTCTTTTTTAGCAGGTTAAACTTTTGAGATTAGTGGTGATATAACATAATATGAGAACTCAAATTAGGAAATGTCTTTATATAAAGTCTCTCTCTATGCATTTGACTCTATATGTTTGGATGTTTGAATCTCCACGAATGATGTAAGTGAGAGTGTTGGAGAACTTGAAGTGCATTGCATTGTTGGTAAGGGTAGCCTATAATTTTAAAAATTATTGAATTTTGAGAACGTAAGGTAAAGTTTTTTGAATTTTAGAGGTCAATTTGCTCTTTTTTTTTTAAATTATAAATACTCAAATTTTTTATAGTACCTAAACAAAATTTTCAACACTTAGGGTGGCCGGGGCCCCTTGACCTACGTGTGGTTCCACCGCTAAATGTCATCAAGTGGGGAACCAGTGTGGAGAAAGGAAAATGTTATTCTTCAATTGTAATTATGCTACACAAATAAGAATTTTCAATTTTTGTATAGAAATTAGATAGAGAATGATGAGTGTTCAAGTGATATAACCAAAATCATATATAGGTTTAATTTCAATTTCTTTTCTTCTTTTATTCATCTATATTGTGCATCATTGTTGCATGGCTGATCGGCCTACCAGTCTAGCCAAAAGGGTCACCATCTTGACCATTGAAAGCCCACAGAAATTGAGCATTGCAAACACTCCATTACAAGAGGCATGCGCTCCACGTTGGTTAATTAGAGTTCATTCCTAATTCCAGGAAGGGATAGTTCTATGCTAGAAAACGGTATCCTCTTCTTGCCTTTAATTAAAGCCAAGCTTTTGCACTTCTCTCCCATGGATGATGAACGGGAGAGACACCATTGAATTTTATAGAACATTAAAGAATATGTATTAGTGGGGTCAGTTTTAGGTGAAGACAGGTTGGTCCGAGGCTACTCGAACCCAAACCATTAACTTGTCAACTGTCCGGCCTTATCACCCGTGCTGGGTGGCATCTTCATACACCCTTCGAATTATCAGCTAGTTATTATCTAGAACTAAACATGGTCAACAAACAAGGATTAACTAACGCTGGATAGTAGGCATTAATCAACTGATCAAGTTAATTAACGTTTACCGCATTAATCAAATACTCAAAACTTGATTGTTCACACTTTTAATATTTACTGAAGCTGCTAAACATTGTGATTTGCTATGTTGGTGAAGTTAATTACATGATCTATCTCATCATTAGTAAAACTAAAACGAGGTTGTGTAGAAGTTAGGGGACTTTCCATGTTGCCAAACAGTCATTGATGGATTTGGTGTAGAAAATGTGAAAGCTTTAAATTTCTTCTACATGAACTTGTGGTGGTTACAGAGTAAATTAAGATCTTTTAGCTGAAAAATCATATAGCGTCAAATCACATGTACCATGTGACTCTCTGCTACTACAATTTCTACCCTTCAAGTTAATGGGTTTTAGATTCAGAGTTAATCAGACATTAGGTCCTTAAGGTCACATTTAATTCAAGAAGAACCATACATAATTTTATTTCCCACCTCTTTTTCGCGCTGTAGGCACGAGGCAAAGTTTTGCTGCAGTCATGATCTACGTCATCATGTATTGTTACCTTCTTCATTCATGCTGCAGTCATAATTTTAATATTTTTGTAAAAGTATGCAATTGTTATTTGATGTGTTATTGTAAAGGCTGCATGTACAAAATTTTAATTTCATTTAACCAATTCAGTCATTGATTTAGTTGAAATTCTTCCGATCAAATTGAATTTTTAAAGATGATGCATCTAGAAAAATTGTATACAATGGTAGTCCTAATTTTTTAAAATAAAATAAAATTGGGTGATAGTACATAATTGTGGACCCAATGAGAATCAAGCTCAAAACAGAGGATGACTAGCCTAGAAAGGTCGGCCCAAGACTACCGACCAAGTAGCCCGGGCCTGTGCCGACCTTGGGCCAAATTTCAGAGGGATTGGCCCAAGGATTATAGTCTAAACCTTATAAGGACTAATAGGTCCAGTAGACACAAGTCTCATTTCTCCATGGACTATGACATCAAAGGATAAGTCCAATACATCGGAAACCGACTCAAGAGAGATGACTCCTAGAGGAGATTGAGTACAATTTTAAAAAGGAATATGGCATTTCGAAAACTATAAACATCTCATGCACTAAAGAGGCAAAGTACGTGCACTTGTGTTTTAGTTGAGAGTACTTTATTTAATTCATTATGATTAACCCTGCTAACTAATCATTGGAGTGCTCGTCAATTGGGTTTGTGCATTGGATCAGGCTTTCCAAAAAATCTAACTTACAATTGGCGCCGTCTGTGGAAAGGTCTAGCAACGATGAGCACCAGCTTTCTTAGAGAAGGAGGTGAGCCCACCAGTAGAGAGATTGAAGACAGCTAAAATGTTTCCAGTCATGAGGAAACTCACTTGTCAAATCGCCGAGATGGTTCAATACGTAGTCCAGGAGGTCGTTCGATAAGATTGGAGCTACGATTCCCTAATAATAACCGTAAGAGAAGACGAGAGGAATTACAGCGGGCTCCACATTACATCAAAAATCCAAATTGCCAAAGGAGCTATCGTAGGAACTTGAACCCCTCGCCCTCCAGTAGGCATCTGCTAGGGATGTAAATCCGGCCAGGGCCTAGCTTGGCCCAAGCCCGAGCACCCTATGGGAGGGCTTGGGCCTCCCTTCTAGAAACCCGAGCCTAGCCCAAAACTCAACCCGTGAGCCCAAGCCCGGCCGTGAGCCAATGAACCCCCCCCCCCCCCCCTCCCAAAAAACAACTTTTTCCCTTTCAAATTCAATTTGAATTCTTTTTAAACACCCCCACCCATACCTATGACCCTGCCTTTTCAAATTTATTTTTTTTAAGCACGTTCATTAATTTTATAGATGTAATTGTATAAATAATTTACCTTAGTAATTCTTATTAATTATATATAATAATAAATGTAAGTATAAAGTTTTTTACATAAGTTCAAATAAATTAAATATATATAAGCTTACAAATAAATTTCTAATTCATAGAATCATAGTATATAATTTATTATAACTAAATTCATTAGTTTTAAAACATAATGCTACAAAAAAAAAAAACTGGGTCAAAGGGGCACAACCCAAAGATCCGCCCAAAAAGCCCGTCAAAGCCCGAGACCCAAGCCCAAAGCCTAAGCCCAAGCCCAAGCCCGTCCCTAGGGTCGTGGGCTAGGCTTGGGCCTTCCCCTTCACATTTTGGCCCAGCCCAAAAAAATGGTTGGAGCCCACAAAGCTTGACCCGAGCTTAGTGGGCCATAGCCCGGGGCCGATCGGCCCAATTAACATCCCTAGCGTTTACCTAGTAATATATCACCCTGAGCAGGAACTCCGGCAACGGGATGAAGAGATAGCCCACCTTAGGTCTCTGGTCGAACCCATGAGGGAGACAATTGCTAGAAAAGATGGACGAGTTAGCAAAAGATCGCCAAATCGACGTAGTAGAAAGAGGACAAATTCCAAAAGCATAAGTCCCCCTGCCACACGTTTGACTGCAAGCCGCGTTTCCGGCATTAAACACTACAAGCATAGACAGGAAGATCAGCAGCTTGAGAGGAATCAGACTCCACCCGTAAGAGATTCGACAAGAGCTGATCCAGAATAGCAGGATTGGGATCGATGGCTGAACAAGCGGTTAGACAACATAGACAAGCGCCATACGGGATGAAAGGCCTATGACATAGCCAGAAGAGCCCTTGATCAGATCGCGTCCACACCCTTTACGGAGGAAATTGAGGCCCGCCGACCTCCAAGAAAGTTTACACCACCAAAGTTTACACCTTATGATGGGAAAACGGATCTCTGTTAGTCATGTTCGACACTACAAACAGATGATGACACTATAGAGTGGAGAAGAGTCCTTAATGTGTCGAGTTTTTCCATCGAGTCTTAGAGAAGTAGTTTTACGATGGTTTAATAAGTTAATGTCCATATCAACAGCAAGTTGGAGACAACTCGCTGAGCTATTCACCGTTCACTTCATCCCAAACAGCAAGCAACCTAAGGAGATAAACTACTTGCTGACCTTACAGAAGAAGGATGGAGAAGGCTTACGAGCATACACATGAAGCTACTAGGAGGCCTACAACAAAATTGAGTAGTGTTGCTAGCAGCTAGTCGTCGCACAATTCAAGATCGGCCTGCCCAGGGAGCACCAGTTAAGGCAATCCCTGACAAAGAAACCAGCAATTGGGGTACAAGAACTGATGTTGAGGATTGAACAATACACCAGAGTCAAACAGGATATTGCATAGCCGATCCACGAGAAGGTTGCCGAGAAGTCAAATAAAAAAGACGGAATGGAGAACAAGAAACCCCGACGCGAAGAGAACAACAACCGAGGCAGAAAAACGATTTAAAGGGTTAATGATCACTCCAATATAGTGCGATTGATATTTACCAGTGTGCGGTTGTAAAGCAATATAAACTTGAAAGTCCAAGATCGATTTACGGGGAAGCAAGTTATACAAAACCACAAGAACTACGACAATCCTTGCAATCGCTTACAAAACCCTAAAGACTTGCTTCTAAAAAGAAAATAAGAATTTGATTGTTCTGGAAAGTTTTGTTTATCTAAACTAATTCGAGAGCAAAAATGATTAGCCTAAAAAGATTTGGTGTTTGAAATAATAAAGAAAAGTCTCGGGATCAATTGATCCAATCAAGTGCGTCTCTTAGAATTTCGAAGGAGATAATTTAATAACTCAAATCTTTTGACTACGTTGTGAGTCTCGGATTCAGAAGATTTAACAATAAAAACAAGGGTTCTTCAAGGAATTAACTTCTAGAATAAATTAGGTTGTCAAAATAAAAAACGAGTACCATCGATTCGCGCAGCGCATATACTGAATATAGATGCACGCATAAACATTGCCAAACATGATCAAACATCTAAGTTTTCAAAAATTTCTAGAACGAAGAAGAAGAAGAAAGGATAACTAGAAAATTTAACTTTGAAGTCAAGAGTGTACCTCCTTCGTTTATCTAAGATCGTCAATTGAACTTCACTCTTGATCCCGAGATGAACGGATTTAGCTACTCATCTCCATGTATGAAAAAACTTGAAGTAATAGGCAAAATATTAAAAACCTAGAGCTAATTCGAAAAACAAGCAAGAACTTGAAGTTGAATAGAACGAATCAAGAAACTTGAATTGAGATTGATTTTCATTGAATTCTAATTACAATGACTACAAAGAGTAATTGAATCTATGTTAATCTTGACTAAAACTTATGGAAAAACTCTTAAAAATACTCTCAAAGTCGAACCCCTTCTCTTGGGGATAAGAACAAATATCTATACTCAAGATAGAATCCTAAACCTAACAGGAAATAATAAATTTCGAAGCAAGTCTGGGGTCATTGTCTGAACGGTAATATTAGTTCAATTCTGGTCGTCCAAATGGTGAGATCTTCTCCCTTGGAATTCCTTCGCGAGACATCCGAATGGCGTTCGAATGGCCAGGCTTCAATATCTAAACGGCATTCGGACGACCATTACAAGTCCACAATATCTCTTTGCATCTCGAACCATTGTCTGAATAGTGTCCAAACGATGGGTTCAGGTACAACTATCTGCTCTCTGAATCTCGCTACTGCAACAGACGTCCGAACGGCGTCCGGACGGTGACTTCAATTACCTATCACTTCCAGCAGTGCTTTAAGCACTATTCCCTATAAAAATAAGACTAAATTTACTTAGTACTGAAATATAGCTAAAATGGTATTGACAATCCTAAACTAAGGGTAACAAAGCACACATTAGAGTGTTATGATTGTACTTTGTGAGCACAATCAGTTAACACGGTCTTTAAGGACTCTATCTATAAGATTCTACCCCAGATTTGTGATAAATTCCTTTTTCAACTGGCCACCAAAGTTGACAGGAGACCTAGCAACCTAGGATTAAAGGAAGTTTTGCTCTTACCATAGGGAAAAGGGGCACCAGATGGAACACTGCAGACAGGCACCTCAAAAATCCCTTGAAAGAACTAAAAAAGCTAGCAACCTTGACCAGTACATCGACCGAGAAAAGACTAAGTAGAAAGCAAAGTAGAGCAAGTAAGATGTTGCCCCATAGAAGGAAGCTCAGACAGAGCCACCCTGGGTAATTGTAGTGTTGCATGGATCAACAGGGTTAGCAGAAGTAGATCCTCACAAGTATCAAGCAGAGATCCAAAAACCAGCACACCTGAGGCAAGTCATGCAAATCGAGCCTCTAGCCAAGAAGGTCAAAGTTGGCAGCATTACTGAGGCCATAACCTTTACTGACAATGATTTAATGGGAGTTCAAATGCCCCATAATGACGTACTAGTGGTGACATTACGACTAGAGGATTGTAACGTTAGGAGAATTTTAATCGATCAAGGGAGCTCGTCTAAAGTCATGTATTATGACCTCTTTAAAAAGTTAGAATTAAAAGATTCTGTCCTGCAGCCATCCCTTAACCCTTTAATCGGCTTCAGTTCAGACCGAGTCTGACTGCTGAGAAAAGTGACAATCCCAGTAACTGCAAGAGGAATTACGCTTCAGACAGAGTTCTTAGTAGTCAACGTGCCTTCCCCTTACAATGCAATTATAAGCCGAACATGGTTGCACTTCATGAAAGCCATACCATCCACTTACCATAAACTGATTCACTTCCCAACCCCTGAAGAAGTCAGGGAGATCCAAGGAGACCAAGTGACAGGCAAGTATTGTTTTCTGACAGCTTACGCCACTTAAGTAAGAGCGGGCAAGGTCCAAATGATGGAGCTCCATGAGGAGACGCCCACTATCGACGACATCAGACAGATACCCAAAAAGAAGGCCTTGGAAGACCTAAAGAGAGTGGAGATAGATTAGCATGACAAGGAGAAGCACTTTATGATCGGCACTTCCCTGTCCTAGATTGAAGAAAAATTACTGATTGAACTACTGACATGCTATATTGAAATCTTTGCCTAGACCCCTTACGACATGCTAAGAATTGATCCCAAGGTAGCCTGCCATAGACTTAATGTCAACCCACAGTGCTAACCTGTGGTCCAGAAAGGAATGAGGGTAGCCACACAACACGTAGACGTAGTAATTGAGGAAGTGGAAAGGCTCCTTGAAGCACAGACAATTAGGGAAGACTTCTACCCATGTTGGTTATCCAACATAGTGATGGTGAAGAAGAAGAACAACAAATAGAGGTGTGTGTGGACTGTATCAACCTAAACAGAGATGCCCCAAGAAACCTTTCCCTCTTTCGTAGATTGACCAGCTCGTAGATGCAATAGCTGAATATGAGAGAATGAGCTTCCTGGATGTTTATCGTGGGTATCACCAGATACCATTCATGAGAATGATTAAGAAAATACCGCCTTTATCATCTTATGGGCTATTTTTTGCTACAAAGTTATGCCTTTTGGACTAAAAAATATCAATGCTACGTACCAAAGATTGGTCACGGAGATGTTCAAAGAGCACATCTGCAGTACGGTAGAAATTTACACTGATGACAAAGTGGTCAAAAGGAAGGTCGGCAGGCTCTACCTTGGCAACTTAAAAGGAGTGTTCGACATCCCGAAGAAGTACAAAATGAGGCTTAATGCCTCCAAATGCGATTTTGGGGTAAGTTCAAAGAAATTCTTGGGATTCTTAGTTACGCACTGAGGAATTGAAGCAGACCCACAACAAATCAATGCAATCTAGAACATCCAGGCCCCAAAAAAATAAAGGAAATCCAGATATTGACTGGGATGGTAGCAGCTCTTAACAAGTTCATTATCCGATCTTCAGACAAGTGCCGACCATTTCTCTAACTTTTGAAAAAATAGGAGCGGTTCAGTTAAGGCCCGGACTATGATCGAGCCCTTGCCGATCTCAAGAGTTATCTGGCTCAACCACCACCCTTTCCAGTCCATTCAAATATGAGGAATTTTATCTATACCTGGCCATTTCAGAGCATGTTATTAGTGTCATTCTACTTTGGCAATAAGATAGACAATTGTAAGCACCCCATTTTTGTCCGCTCGGCAATCTCCGGCCTAACTGAACTCCCTTTTAAAACGTCATAAGCACTTCAAGCCTAAATCAATTTTAAAAGACTTATCTAATCAGTCAACGGCTTCTCAAGCCCGCTTGGCCTAATAGAGGCCTAATAACCAAACCTGCCTCCAGACATGTCTTAACAAAGTTCAAAATCCCTCAAGATGGCAAGTTCACCTTTCTAAAATGTTACTAAACTACTAGGTGTACTCCACACACCATCTGATCCAATCCTGGTCCCATTTCGATCAACTCCGGTCAAAATGACTATTTTGCCCTGAACACCCCAGCACTGCACAAACCCCACCGAACGGCAAAAGACTCTCTTAAAAACATCCTTGAATGACCCGGAATGCTTAACATGACACTCCAATCCATTTCTGACCATTTTCAAACAAACCTGGCCAAAATGACCATTTTGCCCCTAGCAACCCAAACGTGCTCCAAAACAACACCGATCCTAGAGTATTGAACGACGGGTCTTGTCATACACCCTTGTTTAACCTAAAAAAGATATTACGACATTAAACACCCCCGACTTGATAAAAATTCCCTGGAGCGTCTCACAGACGCTCTGCCTAAATTACCTTTTTCCCCCGATTCTCTCGTTATAATGCACCGTCAAATGACTTGAGAAATGCGTAAATCAGGGAATTCCCGAAAGCTTGTTCACGAGTCTTTTCATCGATACGGCTCGATCGGATAGATCGCTTCCCGAAGCCCCCCATCGTATGGCTTGAACAATGCCACTTTCAACAACCCCTAGAGCGTCTCGCAAACACTCCGCCAAGGTTGACTTTTTCTCCATCAAACGACATGAGAAATGCGTAAATCAGGAAATTCCCAAAAGTATTTCTAGAGTACTTTCCATCGGTACGGTCCGATCGAAGAGATCGCTTCCTAAAAGCCTCGATCATGCAGCAGGAAAACAGCTACTTTTGAACCCCCAAGGAGCGTATCACAGACGCTCTGTAGAGATGTCATTTTATGCTCATTTCTCGAGACGATATCTCACGCTTCCAAACATTATTCCAACTTTTCAAAAACATGAAAGTTCACGAGAAACCCCAAGAGAACACCCTAAGTGCAACCGATTCCTCTGAAACCTTCCCAGTTAGCTCAATTATCAAGGCAAAGTATAAACGAACACTCCCGGTGACGGAGCGTATGCTACATGCGCCCAGATTTTGATCAGATCGACCAAATTTTGATCAACTGTTAAGATTTAGTCGGTACAATGGGTGCCACGTGGTATTCTGCCATTGGAATAGTGCCAGTGCATGTAGCATATGCGCCTGTGTAAATTTTACATGGGCGCATGTCTTACATGCGCTAGTGTCCAAAATCTTTCCCTATAAATACCAGCACCCCCCTTTGCATATTCGAACTTTGAAATTGATGCGAAGCTCTGCTGAAACTACTCCAGAATCTCGAATCTCTATACACATTTCACTCCTCCAACACTTAGACTAGATTCCACCTCCCTCAAGCTTATGCACTTCACCTACATAACCTTATACACCATTAAACACTCCCTTCCAGCCCCTCAAGGCTTCTTGAAGTCATTCAAGCTCAAGTCAAGGCATCCATTAAAGACTATAAGTGTGTTAAAGGCAAAAGGTGGTATCTCTTTTAAATTTTTATCTTCCCCCACTCTTCTCTTCTCCCTCTTAACCTACTTAGGCTATTATCTATTTTAACACCCATCTTCAACCCCCCCTCCTTTTCTTGCATGCTTGAGCCAAGTGGGCTCTTGGTTCATGCCTAGAGGAAAGCTAGTGGGAGTCACTGTGTAGGGGAATCTCTCACTAGCCTACTTTAAGATGGTATGACCTAAGAGCCCCTTGATTATAAGGTGTAGCCTAAAGGCTTGTATGTATTCATGACCCCCTTGCATTTTGCTATCTTGATCATGTTTGTGTGCTTGGCTTCGTTTCTATGTTTATAACCATGTTCTACCAAGATTACATCATTTTATTTTTATGCCACTTTTAAGCTCTATGTTCTTTTTAAAATGGCTCCAAGAGTTAGCTCCTTAAAGTTTAGTATGAGATCATAGAAGTCATGCCTTAGAAAATCCTCTACTAACCCTCAACTCACACTCTTTGTATCATTGCATTCCAATTTGTATAAAAATGATTTTCAAACTCTCTAATTCCTAAGGTTTCTATTCTCTCAAGTTTAATGGTTGGAATGGCTCCATGGAACCCTCTCTTGAGTGGTCTCCCTTTTACATTGGCCACAAGAGCCCTAAATTGTTAGAATGGTTCCTTTTTCTTTCATCTCTTGCACACAAATGGTTTTCAAACTCTTTGATTTTTAAGGTTTTCATTCTCTCAAGATTAGTGGTTGGAATGGCTCCATGGAACCCTCTCTTGAGTGGTTTCCCTTCACATTGGCCATGGGAACCCTAACTTGTTGAAATGATTTCCTTCGAAAATGGTTCTCAAAATCCTTTTCCCAAAAATGGTTGTCAAAAAACTCATTATTTCCATCTTTACATTGACAATGATTTTTCAAAAGTTGTCATCACCATGTTGATTTTTGAACCTCATATTCTTGTCAAGATAAAGGTTATAATGGCCCTAAGAAAACCTTTTTTGGAATAATTTTCAAGCACCAACCATATAAACCATATTCTTGGCTATAGTCAAATTTTCATGAAAATGATTTTCAAAAAGGTTGTCTACCAAAGTCTTTTGCATAACATGATTTGTTTTCCAAAAACTCTTTCAACAAATGCATCAAATCACCTTCCAAAACCATCTTACAATTCAACCATAGGTTAACTTAACCCTAGTCATCCAACCCTAGGTTAACTTTACCTAGTTAGTTAACCTTAGGTCACTTTGACCCTAGTAACCAAACCCTAGGTCACCTTAACCCCATGTTAACCTAACCCAACTTAGTTAACCTTAGGTCACTTCTAACCATAGGCCAACCCAACCTAGGTTAATATACTTCAGGGTTCCAACTCATGGACCCCTTTTAAATGATCTTTCTATTTAAAAACTATTCTCATGACTCACTTTTTCAAAACCTCCTATTCTCTTGAGATTTTAAAAGCCAACTACATAACCTCTTCAAATACTCATACATTCTATCATTAAATTATCTCCTAAAATATTTTCAAGAACTCACAACCCTAAGGTGTCCCTACCCTTCTCATAGTTAGGGATTCCAAAGGAACGTGATATATCAAGAATAACCTCCAAGGTTGTCCATATTAGAATTTCAAGGTCCTAGGTGCTTTTAAAAACCATTTTCAAAAGCTTTTCAACATTCCAAAATGTTACCCCCTAGGTTTCTAGACAAGACTTCAAGATATTTTCAAAACTTTCTTGAGTTATCTCAAAGCCTTTCCAAAACTCCCTTGAGTTATTCTAAATACATTTCAAAACCCCCTTTCAAGAGTTCCAAATGTTCTATTTCAAAATACTTCACTACCCGATTTTAAATCAAAACTGTCAAGTTCTCTCTTCCCATAAACCTCAAAGCGTCTTCAAACTTTTCAAAGACCACAAAGTGTCTTCAAAAACTTTCCGAAGACCTCAATATGTTTTCAAAACATTCCAAAGGCCCTAACGTGCCTATTTTCCATCAGGCTCTTGCCCGAACTACGAATGACCTGATTCTCGCAAAATGAGATATGTAGGCAACCTAAAATGGTGCGGTCATAACTCCTATTTCAACTCCAATCCCCTTTTCAAAAACTTCAATCAATTCAAAGTTTTCATTTCAAACCCCGTTAAAACTCCCATGTTTTCTCAACTTCTTCAAAAACTTGCATCATGCATCATTCATCCAAAAAGTGATGACTAAACCCCGTTTTCAAAATTCTAGAGTGGTTATTAAGTGGATAATGGTAACCAGTTATTCTAGTGAGTGAACAAAGGGTTATTAGACAAGTAAGTACCGAAAGGGCGGGGTAGGGTGATGATCTTAGGATATCTTTCCTGCACATAACCAACCCCCAGAACATAGATTTCTATTTTCGAAAGACCAAAATGGAGTTATTTTCAAGAGGGCTTAAATCTTTCCAAAGGCTGCCAAACAACCTATTTTCTTTAAAACCTTTTCTTAAGGGAATTTTCAAAATCTTTTCTAAAAACCCTAAGTTTGATCTTCGGATTAACACTTAGTTAATCCTATTTTTCTGAAAAGCCCTTAATCAAATCAATTTTCAATTCAAACCTAGTCGCACTCATCCGTCTAGGAGGATGAGTTCTAGTGACAGAGTTCCGTGCTTTTTGTCTCCAAGCCGAACGGACTTTGGACACCCAAAAACTTGAGCGCGACAATAACAGAACCTAGTTACTATGTTAGCAAGACTCTCCTGAGGGTAGAAACTAGGTATCTACCTTTAAAAATGTTGGCTCTCACATTTGTAATGGCATAATGCATGCTGGTGCATTACTTCAGAGCCCATACTATCAATGTCCTCACAAATCGCTAGTGGAAACCACTCTTCCGAAGAGCAGATTTCTCTGGCAGAATAGTGAAATGAACAGTGGAGTTGGGTGAATTTGACATCAAGTATCAACCTAGATCGGCGGTAAAAGGTCAAGTACTTACAGATTTTATTGTTGAATTTTTTATTGAGTTGCCACTGGAGGACATTTCAACACTTACTGCTGAGCTATTGGAGAACGACCCTACTGTAGAGCTCTGGGAGACTACTGATCATTAGAGGCTCTTCGTAGATGGAGCATCTAACGACATGGGGGCAGGATTAGACATAGTCCTAATTACACCAGATGGCACGACAATAGAGCAAGCTATTAAACTGGAGTTCACTACCTCAAATAACGAGTCAAAGTACGAGACTCTGCTTGCAGGACTGCGTTGAGCTATATAGTTTAAAATTGCCGAGATAATAATATATTCAGACTCACAACTAGTTGTAAACCAGATCAAGGGAGCATACAGGGCAAAGAAAGACAAGATGGCAAAGTACCTGGCAAATGCACATGAATTATTGAAGACACTCAGCAAATACAAGTTGTATCAGATCAGCCACGACAGCCTTAAAGTTAGGTCAAAGTGAATAATCTATATTGAGACTTTGTCTAGCCCGAGTATCTTCCAAGAATAGGAGCAAGTACTGGTCATTAAAGAGCTAGGATTGTCTTGGATTGATCCAATCATTACCTACCTCAACAAAGATAAATTGATTGAGGATAGGAATAAATCCAGGAGAACAAAGCACAAATCCTTACAATATTAATGTCACTTAATTTACAGGTCCCTACCTATATTGCGTTCATCAGGACAAAGTACAGTGCATCTTGTTCAAAATTCATGAAAGGATTTGTGGAAGCCATGTTAGTGGAAGATGGCTCGCCCACCGAGCTATTTTACAAGGCTACTAGTGGCCCTATATGCAGAATGATGCGGCTCAGTACATACTGAACTGCCAAAAGTTCTCACCATCGATCTATCAGCCTACCGAGGACCTCACTGCTATTGCCAGCCCCTGACATTTTGCCCAATAGGGATTGGATATAGTCGGCCCTTTACTCTGAGCTCTGGGGAATTAGAGGTTCCTCATTGTCGCAACAGACCACTTCATCAGTGGGTGGAAGCAGAGCCCTTATTAACCATCAGGGAGATAAATGCAAAAAGATTTTCTTGGAGGAGCATAATTACAAGGTTCGGCATACCACGTGCACTAGCCTTGGACAACGGCACCCAATTCGATGGAAATATATTAAGAGGATTCTATAACAAACTCGGGATCAGAAATTATTACTCAACACCGGCCTATCCACAATGCAATGGACAAGCTGAGATATCCAACAAAACAATACTTAACAGAATCAAAAAGAGTCTGGAAAAGCTAAAGAGAGATGGGTAAAAGAGCTGCCCAGTGTTTTATGATCATATTGAAGCACTCCAATGAGATTTACATGTAAAACCCCTTTCTCAATAGCATATAGGGTCAAAACAGTAATACCTTTGGAGGTTGGACTCCTAACAATCAGTTCAGGAGCGTTCAATATCGGGCTTAATGATCAGACCTTGGCCAAAGACCTAGATCTCATTGAAGAAAAGAGGGAGGCAGCCCTACTCAAGCTCACTGGTTATCATCAGCAGCTTAGCCAATCCTACAATAAGCGGGTTCAACCAAGAGCTTTTGTAACTAGAGACCTAGTCCTTAGAAAGGTACTAGAGGAAACAAAGAATCTAGCAGATGTAAAGCCCAGCCCCGACTTGGAGGATTCTTACAGAATTGCATCCCAAATGGGCATGGGGGCATATCGGCTAGAGACTGTCGAGAAGGGCACCAGCTACCCCAACCTTAGAATGCAAACAACCTCGAGAAATTCTATCAGTAGAAAGTTAACTTAGATGTTTTCCTTTATTCGTATTAGTTGTGCATTTTTAATGAATTAGTGGTTACTCGGATACTCTAATGTTCGAAGCCATGCTAAAAGAAAAGAACCAAGGAAAAAAAAAAACCAGGGGTAAAACCTTAGTCCTGTCTAAGTTGGACAGGTCGGCCAACGAAAACCAAAACAAAAACCAAGTGTAAAAACTTGGTCCTGTCCAAGTTGAGCAAGTCGGCCAATGAAGGCCAAAATAAAAACCAAGTGTAAAAACTTAGTCATGTCCAAGTTGGGCAGGTCGGCCAATGAAGGCCAAAACAAAAAACCAAATGTAAAAACTTAGTCTTGTCCAAGTTAGGTAAGTCGACCAATAAAGGCCAAAACAAAAACTAAATGTAAAAACTTGATCACGTTTAAGTTAGGCAGGTCGCCCACTGAAGGCCAAAATAATAACCAAGTGTAAAAACTTGGTCTTGTCTAAGATTGGACAGATCTGCCAATGAAGGCCAAAACAAAACGGCCAATAAAAGCCAAAAGAAAGTAAGCAGTAAAATTCAAAAACCTAAATTCGCCTAAAGAGGAAAGAAATTAGAACAATTCGATTGAAACAAAAGAGCCTTCTTTCATTAAAAGAACGAAAGAGATACAATATTTTAACAAAAGTAAAATGAAAAAAAAAGCCCTAAACTTAAGGCACGGTATCTTTAATGGGCTTCGCAGCAATAGCTACAGGATCAATCGTCTGAGCCCCTGAGGTTTCAAAAACAGCAGTCACATCCACAAGAACATGTATACCTGCTATAACTTCTGTTAGACCCTTAGGATCAGCCTCTATTGCGGTCTCTAAATAGTTCAAGACGTTGTTCTAGAGAGGAGAAGAGCTCTCAACCTTCATCTCCTTCAGAGCCCCTTGCCAACCTTGGACAAAAATGGACTGCGACAAATCAATCATCTGTTGAGCAAAATCTTGGGCATTATCAGCCGCACCCTATTTGTAGCTTGCCTTAGCCTTGGCAAGATTAGCTGGAAGCCCCTGAATTTGGCTTTCGCTTTGTATAGATTTACCAAAAGCATGACATTATCATCCTCCTGCTTAGACAAATCAGCGCTCTTTTTGTCAAGATCGGCGATAACCTAGGTTAGAGAAATCTTCGCCCTTTCAGCCTCTTTAGTCACCGTCTGTTCAACTTTCTTTGTATCGATCCATTCGCCCTTAAGCTTGGAATGCTCCTGTATAAGCTCTTTGTGGTCATCACAAAGCTCAACACGCTTCTTGGTCACTTTAGAAGCTTCATCAACTAGATTTCGGTAACGGCACATGGCCTCCAAAGCATTAAACGAGACCTAGAAATAAAAGAACTTGTCAAAGCAGATATAAAACCAATACAGAAAAAAAAGGAATAAAAAAGGAGAAACTTAGCACAAAGTAGTCATGAAAAGCCCTTAGGAAGATTGATATATCATTACTACTTTTCAACATGTCAACATCCACTTGTTGGATAGCGCTTTGGACTACGCCCATCATAACTTCTGTCGTATTAATCAAAGAATCATGTGTCATCATGCGGCAACCACAAATATTGGGTTTTATGACTATGAAGTTGGCATTATCATTAGCAACGCTAGAGCCCGCACCAGGATCAGTAGACACTGTTGCGCCCTGATTTTTCGCACTTGAGGAAATAAGTGAAAAAAACACAGTATTCTCTCGTTAGAACTCATTCTCCTAGAAGGATGAGTGCGACTAGGTTTGAATTAAAAATTGATTTGAATAATGACTTTTGAAAAAGATTTGGAGTGGCCACCTAACTTTGTTAAGGTGAGTTAGGTGAGTTAGGTCACCTAAAACTAAGTAAAATCTGAAGATAAAATTTAGGGTTTTCAAAAAGGTTTTGGAAAACTTCCTCAAGAGAGGTTTTTTTTTTAAGAAAAAAGGTTGTTTGGCAATCTTTAGAAAGATTTAAGCCTTTTTTTAAAATAACTTCATTTTTAGTCTCTCAAAACAATGATTCTAGATTCGGAGGTTAGTTACCTAGAGGAAAGATGCGCAAGACTATCATTCTATCCCACCCTTGCGGTACCTATATGTCTTTTAATTCTGGGTTCACTTATTTAGAATCTTCGATTATCCAAAGCCCAATTATATTCACTTTGAGAATTTTAGAAAGAGGTTTGAGTCATCATTTTCGGGATGATATAATGCATGGTATACAAGTGCATGAAAAGAATTTGAAAAAAGATTTTGAAACAGAGAATTGAAATTTTGAAAAAGATTGTGGAATGTTGAAAAGGTTGTGACCGCACACATGAGGGTTGCCTATGTATCATTCTATTGGAAATCAGGTCAATCGTAGTTTGGACACGGGGTCCGATTAAAAATAGACAATTTAAGGTCTTGTTTGATTTGAAAAGACACTTTGAGGCCTTTAAAAGGTTTGACTTGAAAAGATTTGTGCTTGAACTTTGAATAGAAGATTTTGAAATTGAACTTTGATTTGAAATTGACTTTGGAATTGAAAACGAACTTGGAATTGACTTTGATGAACTTGATGATTTGAAATTGACTTTGATATGGAAAGATTGAGTTGAGCTTTGAAATCATCTTGACTTGAATTGGAGTTTGAAAATTATCTTGATTTAGAAAAGAGTTTTAGAAAAGAATTGAAACTTCCTAACTTTAAGGTTAGGGTTGAAGTAGAGTTTGGCCTCCTTGGGTTTATGCAACCTAAGGTTGAAACATGCACTTGAAATAGAAAGCTTTGATTTGATCTTGAAAAGTTTGATTTCTAGAAATTTTGATTTTAGAAAGTTTTGTTTTTAGAAAGATAGAATTTAGGAAAGATTGAAAACGGTTTGATTTGATTTAGAAACACTTGACTTGAAAAGGTTGAAAAAGATTTGATTTGATTTAGAAATATTTGACTTGGAAAGGACTAGAAAAGATTTTACTTGAATATTTGATTTAAAAGAATTTAGAAAGTTAGAGTTTAGAAATATTGGATTTTGGAATGTTTTGAATTAAGAAAGTTTCAAATTAGGAAAGTTCTATTTTAGGAAAGTTTCTTTTTTAGAAAAGAATTGATTTTGGAAAGATTTGAATTTGGAAAGTTTGAAATTTAAAAAGATTTTAATTTAGAAATATTTGAAATTTGAAAAGATTTGGAAGTTTGAAATTAAGAAAGACTTGAAAATTTGAAAATATGAAATGTTGGAATTAAGAAAGATTGAAATTAGGAAATATTTGATTTCTATTTCCTAAAGTTAAAGATTGGATTTTATTTTCAAAAATAGATGATTTGATTTGGTTTCCTATTTGAAAAAGATTTGATTTGAATTGAAAAGTTTGAGTTTTGAAAATCTTGAATTTGGAAATCTACGACTTGAGGCAAATAGAATATCATGATTTGAAGAAATGAATCAGGATTTCCTAATCATGGATTTTAAGGGTTTTGACTTGAACTCACAAGTTAAAGAGTTTTTGGAAAGTAAGTCTTTAAAAAAAGTTTTTTGGAAGTAAATTTGCAAAAACTATTCGAAAATGGGTTTGAATATAGACTTTTGCAAGTCTCTTGAATATCTCACTTTCCTAAAACGATTTTAATTATAAAAAGATTAGAACCATTCTAGGGTTGTGCTTTTTGAAAATAACTAGGGTTGAAATATGGACCATAATGATCACATTGAATGTAATACTTTCCTAAAGCGATCCTAATTATGGAATGATTAAAATCATCTTAGGATTTGTGATTTATTGAAAAGGCATTTAGGGTTTAAACCCAAATTTTGGACTTTGATGTCACATTGAATATAACACTTTCCTAAAACAGCCTTAACCATGGATTGACTAGAATCATCCTAAGATTGTGGTTCTGAAAACAAGTTTAAAATAAAGAGGTTTTGAATGCTAAGTTTTGAAAGAGAACTTTGATGCAAGTTTGAAAATAACTTTGAATGCAATTTTAAATGTAATATATGAACATAGTAACCACAATGTAATAGGGTCCTGAACATACAAGGTTAGGCTTCACCATATAATCAAGGGGGCTGAACCCACATCATCTTAGGTTGAACTTGAAGAAAGCCCCCAGCATGGTGACCTTCAACAAGTCTTCCTAGGCATGAACAAGGGAGCCCCTTGTTTCAAGCCTGCCAAAAAGTGCAGTAGCAGATAGGGATTAAAATAGAAAAGAACCCAAGTGGGTTAGGAAAGAGAATAGAGAGGGGGAGTTACATAAATGTAAATCGAAAACCTATCTTGTCTTTTCTTTACTTTGTTTATTTTATTTTCTTTACTTTGAGAGCTTTGTATATGCAGCACTTTGATCTTCAATGGATGTTTAGAGGTTTGCATTTGAGCGTATAGAGTGTATGAAGGCTACGGTTTGAGTGTATTGATTGAAAGGAGGTTAAGGTTTGAAAGAGACTTGAGGGAACTAGGGTTTTGAGGCCTATTTTTAGTGGGGCATCGTTTCTAAAGTGTGTTTACGGATCCATAATATGCAAGGAGAGGGTCTGTATTTATAGGCAATTAGAATAATGCCTAGCGCCTGTTGTAGTGGCGATAGGCCATTTTTTGGCTTGGTGCCACTAGTAGTGGTGTCAATCCTTTTGAAAAACTTTTAAAGCGGTAAGAAATAGATCTTTGACCCTTGTAACGAAAGCCAGAAGATTTGAGCGCCTTTCCTAGTGATTTTCATGCAATTTTTGGCATGGTTTCACTATAAGTGACTTCAAAAAGTCTAGGAATAATCTGAAAGGTTCCAAGTAACTAGACTTGGCCAAGAATGGATGGAAACCCCTAAAAGAGCGTTCTAGAGGTAAACGGCTTTACAACCAGAGCTGGAGTAATTGAAAAGGGTAGTTGAAAAGGGTAACCAGCCCACTAGGGGGCACAACGGTCATTTAAACTGGAAAAACACTGGGATCGATCCGGAATGACCCATGAGAAGGCTTGAAAGTTAGAAACACTATTGAGAATGTTTGGAGGTATTTTCGGTTTGATACCTAGAGTCGGTGTGATCGAAAAAGGCAACCGACACACTAAGTTCAAAACAGTCATTTTGCACTGAGCTTACCCTCGGAATGGTCCAAAAAGGTATTAGAAGGTTGGGAACACTATTAGAAGCATCTCCGAAAGGTAACTGGTTTAATACCCAGAGCCGGTGTGGTTTCCGGAAGCAATTGGATGCTTAGAGGCAAAATGGTTATTTTGATCGAATGGTCTCGAAATTGATCCAGAACCAACTGAAAGACACTTAAACGTGTCAGATTGCCTTGGGGACAATCTGAGAAGGGTGAAATTACCGCTCTAAGGCCTTAGATACTTTCTTAAGAAACGTTTCGGATTGAATTAGACTAGGGTGATGCCTCATGGGCATTTTTGTCATTTGGCTTCCATTGGGCCCAACAGACTTAGGAAGCGATCTGTGGATTGGATTGGAGTTTGGAGGGCAAGTGAGAGTCTGAATGTGCATGTGATATCTGAAAGTGACCCTGGTCGTGCCGAAGATCGCTAAATGGGCAAAAATGGGGTACTTACAACTGCCCTACTTTTCTATCTTTGCTTGTCGAAGACAGAAAATGATAAAGTAAGGGCACCATGTTGACCAAGAGGCGATCAAAAGGATCAGAAAAGTTAGAATATGGAGAATAGTTACCTCGAACCGATATTTCATCTAGCGAAATGAATACTCCTCTGGGGAGGTCCACGGTTGATGTCCAGAAACTAATACTTCTTAAATTGACACTCCGTTTGGCAAAATGATACTCCTCTGAAAATTTTTATTCTTCCTGAACTAGCATTTCGTTTGGCAAAATAATACTCCTCAGGAAAAATTGATTTTTCTTGAACTGGTGCTCTGTCTGACAGAATGATACTCTTCTAGGGTAGTCCAAGGTTGATGTCTTGATACTTCTTGAACTGACACTCCATTTGGCGAAACGATACTCCTCTAGGGAAATTTATTCTTCTTGAATCGATGCTCCATCTGGCAGAATGGTACTCCTTTTGAGAAAATTGATGCTTCGTCTAGCGGAATGATACTCTTCTGGGGAAATTGATTCTCCTTGAACCGGTGCTCCCTCTGGTGGAACGATGCTCCTTTTGGAAAGTCCAAGATTGATGTCTTGAAACTGTTACTTCTTGAACCAACGCTCCTTCTGATGGAACGATGCTCTTCTAGGAAAGTCTAAGCTTGATATCTTGAAACTGCTACTTGTTGAACCAACACACCGTCTGGCGGAACGATTCTCCTTTGGGGAAGTCTAAGGTTGATGTCTTAAAACTGCTACTTCTTGAATCAACACTCCGTCTGGGGGAACGATACTCATTTGGCGAAGTTTAAGGTTGATGTCTTGATACTTCTTAAACTAACACTCCATCTGGCGGAACGATACTCCTCTAGGGAAGTCTAAGGTTGATTGGGGAGGTCGAGGGTGGGCCATTGCCCCATTCTTTATTGTTTGTCGACTATAAAAGTCTGAGCTTTCTAAGGCATGTGTTGGTGTTGGAGATGTCTAAGCTTACTTGGCCGCATTGTGGCTTTAGCTGCTTTTTGTGCTTTACCCCATTCCTTGTTTCCTATTTGAGAGAGAGAGAAAGACATATAGTAAGTTTTTGTGCAAAAACAGTTTTTTTTTATGCCAATTCTAAAAATGCAATAAAGGGGTGAATGCATCTTATACTTTTAATGAATGCACATACAGGAATGAAATTAAATGCATGTCAGAATGCCTTAGGATTGCCCCAGGGCCCATACTCTCGGGATTCTACCCATTCGATTCTGTCTCATTCTTATCGAGGTGTGATAGCATTTGCACCATTCTCAAGGGATCTTGACCTTTTGGTTTGCCTACTAATATCCTATCTATACTTTCTACAGGGTTGTTGTTTGGGGATTTTCTGTCCTTACTTGGTTTTCTCTCTTAGATCTTCAAATTCCATCATAGCTTGAACGATAACTCGCATGCCCTTTGCAAAGCGATAAACAGCTTAGCTCTCAATCCAATAAGACTTCTTTTAGGACCGTAATGCAGGCTGGGTTTAGGGGTTGTAAGAAATGAAGGATATTTAGGCTTAAAGATTTTCTTTTAGTGGGTTGTTTAAACCAAAACCATCTAAGCACACCTTAGGGCATGAGGTTGCCCCTGCAATCCTCCCTGTCTCTTTTCTCTCTCATTTTTTTTTAACTACTTGTCGTGGTATTGCTCTTGCTTATTTGGACTAAGCAATTTTCTTTGATGAGAGAGGACTTTGATTTGGACTGTAGTGTAGGCTAGGTTAAGAGATTTATGAATAAAGAGATATCAAAGTTCAAACATTATCACTTGTGGGGTTTCGAAAGACCCATGATCACCTTTGACAATTTAACTTGCATTTCTTTCTTTTTTTCTTTCCTTCTTACTCTTTTTGTTCTTCTAGACCATTCTCTCCCTTCTGATTAGGGTTTTTCACCAACAAATTTATTCCTAAGTCGACTTTTAGAGTGCCAACTTTTTTAATTCTTCTTTTGAAGATCACCATAAACAAACATTATTTTTTTCTCATTGCTCTTATAGGCTATTCTCCACATCAAAAATCTCGCTCATATGCTTCCTTTTAAAGATGTTGTTGATATCGTATCCTCTTGAAAATTAACATCTTCATCATGTACTCTTTAGTTCTACTTCAAGGTTTTTGCCTTAACCTAATGTGGGCAGTGATCATTAAGTCAATTTTTTAGAAAAAAATATAACCGCCTCAAGCGGGCTTTGCAAATGGATGTTTTTTTACTATATGGTAATGAAATGAGGGTCTCACATCCTTTCAAATTGAATTACTTAGTCCATAAAGTCTTATTACAAAATTTAGACAATGTTCCTAAAGTTGATGCGTTTTTGCCAATAAACCCCTATATCTTTCATCAAATCAACTATTTTGTGCCTACCCTAGTGTGGGAGATAGTTCTTGGTTTGGGGTTATCAAAATAGAAATCACTTACGACTCTAGTGGGCTGAGCAAAGGGTAGTATTTATTTCTTTTTGGATTAATAGAACAATGGTTTCTTATTATTTTGAGGACTTGGTTGCCTATCGCTTAGCCAAGATATCACTCAAGTGTCACCTCTTCAAAAAGCTCCGCATTCCTTTATTAAGTATGTCTTCCTCCTCTCCCTCACTCTCTCTTTTTTCCCAAAGGTTTTAACCTCCGTTGAATGGGTTACCCATGCTATCCCATCCTTCGAGTCGATTCATTACAAAATGGAAAAGAATCCCTAAAAGCAATAATTATCCATAACATGATTGCATAGCATGCAATGTTTATTTAAAGAAGATATGCCAAAAATAGAAAGATAGAAAGAAAATGGATGAATTTTGTGAAAACCTCCCTTTTCCTGTGGGTCTTTTGATGAGAACTCTTACTAAGATTTTGAGACTATGTCAAACTCCACGGTGCTTCATTTGCTGGGTGTATCACCAGACAACGAAGGGTGATTTGACATATCTTTTATGGCGTTTGGCATGCATTTAAAAGTTAGAGGATTCTGTTATTGCAATGCACAGGTCTGACAAAACTTTGCAATTGCTGACGTCCTCTTCTACATGAATGGTGATTGTCGTGACATTGAGTGGAGGTAGTTACTTAGAGGTAATATCTTGTAGATGGATGGTTAGTTTTTCTTACTCCTTAACGTAGGTTTAGCCTATTCCAATAACCAGACTTATCCTTGCATGAGTTTGAATTGGGCGAGATGCTATCATGAGTACAATTAGGCTCTTTGACCTCAAAAAAAAAGAAAAACAAAAACAAAATGCAGTCAGCATGTGGAGTTAGAGGTTTTATGCTATGCATGTCTTGTGAATGTCCTTTCTTTAAGAGAATCTAAGCATGATGCTGAATCTATTTTGGATATGTGATTTTACCCTTGTATGCAATACAATACATATTCGGCACAGGCCGGTTCATGCTTCTGTGTTTAGACAATCACACCTCTGTAGGCAGAGAAAGATTTAGGCCTCTCTTAAAATATGATTCCATGGATGCCATGGACCCTTAGGGTTACGGGGAACCTTTAGGAGTTTAAGTAGGTTTGATTAGCATGAGATTGGATAATCCTTTTCTCTCTACAATTAATTAAATGTATGAAAACGCAATGATTCTAGTTTCTTGAAACTCTTATCTTGGAATGGATATCGATGCATACACAGAATAGCCGCAAATATGTGAATAGTATAATAATAGTAAATAAGAGGTTTTTAGAAGACTCCTTTTTTGTCCTTGCTTCAGCCTTTCATGGTTTTGGCCTTGGAAAATGGGGGAGAGAAAATAAGGAACAAAATAAAATAGAAGTTAGTACCTTGATTTGAAAGTTTTTATGCAATGCAAGCCCTAAGAGTGCCCCTACTCTTTGAAAGGGACTAGACATGATGTGTTTGGCTCGCTTTTTGGAGATAGGGGGTTTGCCCCTGTATACAGGTACTTTATCGTTGATTGAGAACGTACATCCATTCGTACCTTCATTCACAAGAAATAAAAAGGTATATTGAGCTTTGAGTTTAAATACAAAGGAATTGAAGTACATTTTAATAGAGAGAGGGGGCACATTTTCCTTGAGACTTTCGCCTATCTACTTTTACATTTGAAATCCTAAACTACTCTCGAGTCTTCAAATTTATCTTCTTTGATGGAGGTTGGTGAGAAACCTTGACTTTGGATTTGCCCCTTGTCTTCTTAACATTCCTATCTCCATGAGCGGAGAGGGATTGGGGCCCCTCGTTATGAGATGACTTGAAATGCCATAAGTCTTTAGGGTTACGCGAAAACCTTTAGAATTTTAGTAGGTTTTATGCAAAGGAGAGTGAGCTTGGTATCACTCTCTATGGGTTGATCATATGCATAAGAAAGCAGTGACTTGAGCTACTTTGGGACTCTTATATTAAAATGGAGTATGGAAAGCATGTACATATATGCAAGAGTATAAGGAGAAAGAGTGCAATAGTAAAGTAAACATGCATGTATGAACATTTATACAAGCATTATAACAACAGAAATAAACAAGAATAAAGGGAAGTAAAGCAGTTGCCTTTTCCTCCATGGTTTTTTAAATTGACATGCATGTTTTAAATCCGGCAGAGGTTCGGCATGACACAGATTTCTACATGACCATGAGATTGAGGGTTTACTAATACTTTCTAAGAAGGCTCGGTTCTCAGATCTTCAAACTTAGGCTCACTACTTGAGGTGGTACCATTATCGATTGGTAATCGGAGCAGGGAGACCATTATGAGGCTGTAGGCTAAGAAACTAACACATCATCCTCCCACAAACAAAGTATTGTCCCCCCTTCTAACTTGAAGGGTCATAATCAGATAATAATGCAAAGATGCAAATGCAAGTGCATGTTGTAAGCACCCCATTTTTGACAGCTCGGCAGTCTACACTCTGTCCAGACTTGTTTTCAAGACATTTTGGGCATATTCCTATCGAATCCAATTCTCTAGGTCCAAATTTCGTCTTTCCATCGCTTCGCAGGCCTGTCAGGCCCAAATAGAGGCAAAATGACCAAAATGCCCTTAGGGGCATTGTTCTTTCTTATTTCAATTCCAATCCCTCTCTCGAGACAGTTTATTCCTCGAGACGGTCCGAGTAGCAAAACTACTCACAAAACCGTTAGAGTAGCGGAAATACTCACAGAACCGTTAGAGTAGCGGAAGTACTCACCAAACCGTTAGAGTAGCGGAAGTACTCACCAAACCGTTAGAGTAGCGGAAATACTCACACCGTTAGACTGGCGGAAACACTCAAAATCCAGGCACGTCTCTTCGGAGACGGTAAGACCCCTTTCCAATCCCTCTCTCGAGACAGTTTATTCCTCGAGACGGTCCGAGTAGCAAAACTACTCATAAAACCGTTAGAGTAGCGGAAATACTCACAAAGCCGTTAGAGTAGTAGAAATACTCACAGAACCGTTAGAGTAGCGGAAATACTTACAAAACCGTTAGAGTGGCGGAAACACTCAAAACCCAGGCACGTCTCTTCAGAGACGGTAAAACCCCTTTCCAATCCCTCTCTCGAGACAGTTTATTCCTCGAGACGGTTCCAATCTAGGCACGTCTCTTCGGAGACGATAAGACCCCTTTCCAATCCCTCTCTCGAGACAGTTTATTCCTCGAGACGGTCCGAGTAGCAAAGCTACTCATAAAACCGTTAGAGTAGCGGAAATACTCACAAAACCGTTAGAGTAGCGGAAATACTCACAAATCATCAACCCCGTCCAAGTAGCGGAAATACTCACAAATCATCAATCCCGTCCGAGTAGCGGAAATACTCACAAATCACCGACCCCGTCCGAGTAGCGGAAATACTCACACCGTGAGAGTGGCGGAAACACTCAAAACCCAGGTCAACACCAGTGTTTATTATCTCACTTCGGTAAAAAAATGACCAGACTACCCTTAAGACCTTTTCCGAGACTTTTCGGTTAAGATGACCATTTTGCCCCTAAGCATCCGAATGCCCCGGGAACCACACCGGCTCTGGGTATCAAACCGGTAACCTCCTGAGAATACTTTTTACAGTATTCTCAACCTTCCTTTACCTTTCCGGATCATTCCGAGTCAGTTTTGGCCAACCCGGTACAAAATGACCGTTTTGCCCCTAGAGGGCCGGTCTCCTTCTTCGACCATACCGGCTCTGGGTTTCAAACCGGTAACCTCTTGAGAATACTTTTTATAGTGTTCTCAACCTCCCCTTCTCTTTCCGGATCATTCCGAGTCAGTTCCGGCCAATCCGGTACAAAATGACCGTTTTGCCCCTGGAGGGCCGGTCTCCTTCTTCGACCATACCGGCTCTGGGTATCAAACCGGTAACCTCTTGAGAATACTTTTTATAGTGTTCTCAACCTCCCCTTCTCTTTTCGGATCATTCCGAGTCAGTTCCGGCCAACCCGGTACAAAATGACCGTTTTGCCCTTAGAGGGTCGGTCTCCTTCTTCGACCATACCGGCTTTGAGTATCAAACCGGTAATGACCCGAGAATAATTTTTATAGTGTTCTCAACCTTCCTTTACCTTTCCGGACCATTCTGAGTCAGTTCCGGCAAACCCGGTACAAAATGACCATTTTGCCCCTGGTGGGCCGGTCTCCTTTTCCGACCACGCCGGCTCTGGGTATCAAACCGGCAACCTCTGGGAACATTCTAAATAATGTTTCCAGAACCCAAGTCTTCTTCCGGGACAATTTGAGTCTGTCCCGGCAATTTTCCAGTCCGATTGACCGTTTTGCCCCTAAAGGCTCGGTCAACCTTTTCGACACATTTTTGTCCTCACTTTTCAAGTCAAATACCTCCAAGACACTATTTTAAGTGTTTCTGCTCCTTTCCGGCCTTCTGGGTCATTTCCGGCTTCTCCAAATCATTCTCGGACTTTCCGGAGTCACTCCTAGTGAAGCTAGCCTAAAAATTACATGGTAGTCACTAGTACAGGCGCCCAAATCTAGTCAAAGATACGTTGCTTGCCGACCTTAATTGTTTCCTAAATGGCTGGTGCCACTAGTAGTGGCGCCAAGCCAAAAAATGGCCTGGCGCCACTCCTAGTGGTGCCAGTGTAGAATTTGGCCTGGCACCACTGCAACAGGTGCCAGGTTTGTCTTCCCTCTATAAACACAGAGCCTCGTTCAACGTGAAAGGGGTCTGCAAACTTAACCTAAGAATCTCATATTTTTATATACAGAGCTCGACCACCTCCAAAACCCTAGCCTCCCTAGGTTTTCCCAAACCCTAGCCACCATACATAAACCCTAGCCTCCTATACACTCATACACTCCTCCATACACTCATACACTAGCCTTCAACCACTCTCTGAAGACTTGAAGAGCAACCATCCAAAGCTTGAAGACAATCCCTGAAGACTGAAGGTGAAGATCAAGACCAAAGACCGAAGACCGAAGACTGCACGGCGCGCAAAATAAACAAGATACAAGGTAAGCTCCCTCTTTAATTTTCTGCACTTCCCCCCTCTCTCTTCTCTCTCCAACCCACTTGGGTTTTCTCTATTTTAATCCCCCATCCCTTTCCCGCCATTTCTTTGCATGCTTGAAACAAGGGGATTCCCGGTCCATGTGTAGGATTGGACTATTGGAGAGTCACCGTGTCGGAGGCTTTCTTCTAGTCTAACCAAAGACCACATGGGTCCGGCCCCCTTGATTATGTGGTGAAGCCTTAACCTTGTATGTTCACGACCCTAAATTACATTGTGCATATCATAATCTTGCATCTTTCAAAATTCGTTTTCAAACTCGTTTTCAAAAATCGTTTTCAAACTTGTTTTCAAAATTGCATCAAAATCTCTTTTTCAAAAACTTGTTTTTAAAACCACAATTCTAGGGTGATTCTAGCATTTCCATGGCTAGGGTTGCTTTAGGAAAGTGTTATATTAAAAGTGGCATTTTGGTCTATATTTTCAAACCTTGTTTTCAAAACCACTTTCTTAAAGTGGTTCTAGTCCTCTTATGGCTAGAATTGCTTTAGGAAAGTGAGACGTTTTTACACCTTCTAAAAAATCTCTTCCTAAAAATCTCTTTTTCAACATACTTTCCTAAAACTCTCCTCCTCAAAATTGTTTTCAAAAACTCCCTTCTAAAATCTATTTTTCAAAACTCCCTTTTTCAACTCCTTTCCAAAATCCTCTCCCCAAAATCCACTTTCTAAAAACCTTCCCCAAAGATCTTTCCAAAAACTATCTTCAACAATCTTTAACCAAAAACCTTTCTAGAAAAACTCTCTCCCAAAAAAATCTTTCCAAAAAACTCTTCTAGAAATTCCCCTCTAGGATTTTTCTTCCAAAAACTCCCTCTTCAAACACACTTTCCAAAAACTCCTTCTTAGGATTCCCTTTTAGAAAATCTACGTTTCTAAAAACACACTTTCTAAAAATCCCTTTTTCTTAGAGCCCAAGTCAAGCCTTAGAGCCCACAATTAGGAAACTCTAATTTTCTTTCCAAAAACATGATTTTCAAACTTTGCCCCAAACCTAGGTTTCCAAAATCTCTTGTTTTCACATCAAAACTATCTTTGTTTTCAAAAACCTATTTCTACGTCGAAACTAGAATTTTCCAAATCTAGGGTTTCTAGGATCTCCTTTTCCAAATCCTTGCCAAGTCAAATCTTCCCTTTAGGAAACAGAATCAAACCTTTGCTTTAGGAAACCAAATCCAATCTCCCCGTTTAGGAAACTAGATCCTATCCTCCGTTTTTGGAAACAAAATCAAACCCTTGTTTTTAGAAACCAAATCCAATCCCTTCCTAATCCAAACCTTTCTTATTTCAATTCCTTCCTAAACCATAAGTACCCTAAACCTAAACTTTCAATCTTTCCTTAAATTTCAAAATCTAAATCTTTCCTAAACTTCCATTTTCCTAAACCTTAAGTTCTCAAAACTTGAACATAAAAATCTTTCCTAAATTTTAAAACTCAATTTTCAAATCTTTCCTAATTCAACCCTTTCCTAATTCTACTCTCTTTTCAAATCTTAACTTTTCAAATCTAAGTTTTCAAACCTTTCTTAAACTCAAACTTTTTCTAATTTCAAGATTTTCTAAAACTCTAAAACTTTCTAAATCCTAAACTTTCTAAATTTCAAATCTTTCTAAAATCAAAACTTTCTAAATTTGAAACTTTCTTAAGTTAAATCTTTCTAAACCTAAAAACCTTCTAAATTCTAAACTTTCTTAAAACTTCAACATCTTTCCAAATCTAAGACTTTTCTATACTCAAAGCTTTCTTAATTTAAGACTTTCTTAAGTCGAAACTTTCCTAATTCAAACACTTCCTAAGTTGAAAACTTTCCTTTTTCAAACCTTTCCTAAAACGAAATTTTCTTATTTTCAAAACTTCCCTTTTTCAAAACATTTCTAAATTCAAAACTTTCCTAAATTCAAAACTTTCCTAATTTCAAAACTTTCCAAAAATGAAACTTCCCTAATTCGAAACTTTCCTAAATCGAACATTTCCTAATTCAAACATTTCCTAAATCCAACCTTTCCTAATCTCCTAAAACCTTCCAAGTCGAGTCAAGCCTTTCCTAAATCTAGGTTTCCTAAACCTCCATCTTTCCAAAACAAAGTCTTTCCAAAAATCAATCTTTTCAAATCAAAGTCCAATCTTCTTTCCAATTTCAATTTCCAATCTCCTTCTTCTAATCTCAAATCAAATCCAATATCAAATTCAATTTCCTTCTTCAATTCATTCTTCTATTTTCAATCGGACTCCGGTCCGAACTACGACTGACCTGATTCCCCCAAAGGGATACGTAGGCAACCTTCATAGGTGCGGTCACAATACTTTTCAAACTTTCAATTCCACCCTCATGGGTGCGGTTTTCAAAATCTTTTTAAATCTCAAATTCCAATCAATTTTCAAATTCCTATTTCCAAGTTTTCAAAGTTTCCAATTTCAATTCCATCTTTTCAAATCAATTTCTATTTTCCAATTCTCTTATTTTGCACTTGCATATCATGCATCATGTTAGTTTTAAAACATTGTTTTTCAAAGTAAAATAGGATTGAACTATAGTTAGTTAAAGACTCTCATAGGTGAATCTAGGGTAGATTGACATGTAGGTACCGAAAGGACGGGGTAGGGTGATAGCTTAGTGCGTCTTCCCTACACGTAACCAACCTCCAAACCTAGGCTCACTGTTTTCAAAAGACCAAAAAGGAGTTATTTTTCAAAAAGGGCTAAATGTTTTC
The DNA here is from genome assembly GCA_033060915.1 of Euryodendron excelsum. Taxonomy (NCBI): domain Eukaryota; kingdom Viridiplantae; phylum Streptophyta; class Magnoliopsida; order Ericales; family Pentaphylacaceae; genus Euryodendron; species Euryodendron excelsum. Next base: position 47,633,386 of record CM065377.1, on the reverse strand, counting down.
CAAAAGTTGCCAAACAACCTGTTTTCTTTAAAAACCCTCTCTCGAGGAGATATTTTCAAAATCATTTTTCAAAAACCCTAATTGTAGTCTTCGGATTATGCCTAGTTTTTAGGTGACCTAACTCATCTTAATTAAGTTAGGTGGCGACTCCGAATCCTTTTCAAAAGCCCTTTATTCAAATCAAATTTTCAATTCAAACCTAGTCGCACTCATTCTTCTAGGAGGGTGAGTTCTAACGAGAGAGTACAGCATTTTTTCCGCTTGTGTGAGTATTCCTCGAGTGCAAAAAATTTGGGCGCGACACATGTGTAGTAGGTGTGCGAAATTTTTGAAAAGCAGAGGAAAGGGCCCAACAACTCCCATCCACCCTGTCCATTCCGTCCTACTCGTTCATGGCATACATGATAGTTAATATGACATAACATAAAATGTGAACAAGGGTCCACCTACAAAAGAAAATGCACAAAGCCAGTACCTTGACAACAAACTTAATGTAAGATAGAATGATTGAATGCAAATGATGGCATGTTTTTCAAAACAACTTTGAAAAGGTTGATTTTAAAGTGGATAGAATTGGACAAGTTAATCGAAGATTCTAGATGAGTGAAGGGTAAAGAGACATGATAATGGCCTAACCCTATAAGCGTCCCCAATGGAGTTACCAGCTATTGCACACCGATTTTTCGCACTCGAGAAAATAAGTGAGAAAAACAAGGTATTCTCTCGTTAGAACTCATCCTCTTAGAAGGACGAATGCGACTAGGTTTGAATTAAAAATTGATTTGAATAAGGGCTTTTAGAAAAGATTTAGAATCGTCACCTAACTTTGTTAAGGTGAGTTAGGTCACTTAAAATTAAGTAAAATCCAACTACTAAACTTAAGATTGTTTAAAAAGTTTTGGAAAAATTCCTCAAGAGAGGGTTTTTTTTTTTTTTTGGGAGAAAATAGATTGTTTAGAAACCTTTAGAAAGATTTAAGCCCTTTTTTAAAATAACTCCATTTTTGGTCTTTGAAAACAGTGATTCTAGGTTCGGAGGTTGGTTACGTACAGGGAAGATGCACAAGGCTATCACCCTATCCCGCCCTTACGGTACCTACATGTCTTTTCACCCTAGGTCCACTCATTTAGAATCTTCGATTATCCAATGTCCAATTATATTCACTTTGAAAATTTTAAAAAAAGGTTTGAGTTATCACTTTAGGGATGATATAATGCATGATATGCAAGTGCATGAAAAGAACTTGAAGAAAGATTTTGAAACAGATAATTGAAATTTTGAAAAAGGTTGTGACTTCACCCATTAGGGTTGCCTACGTATCCCTTTGTTGGGAATCAAGTCAGTTGTTCAAACACGAGGTCCGATTAAAAATAGACACTTTGAGGTCTTATTTGATTTGAAAAGACACTTTGAAGCCTTTGAAATGTTTGACTTCAAAAGGATCTTGTTTGAACTTTGAATAGAAGAATTTGAAATTGAATTTTGATATGAAATTAACTTTGGAAATTGAAATCGAACTTGGAATTGACTTTGATTTGAAATTGAATTTTGATTTGAAATTAACTTTGATTTGGAAAGATTGAATTGAGTTTTGAAATCATCTTGACTTGAATTGAAGTTTGAAAATCATCTTGGTTTAGAAAAGAGTTTTAGAAAAAAGAATTGAAGTTTCCTAACTTTAGGGTTAGGGTTGAACTAGGGTTTGGCCTCCTTGGGTTTATGCAACCTAGGGTTGAAACATGCACTTGAAATAGAAATGTTTGATTTGATCTTAAGAAGTTTGATTTTTAGAAAGTTTAATTTCAAAAAGTTTCAATTTTAGAAAGATAGGATTTAGAAAAGACTGAAAATAGTTTGATTTGATTTAGAAATATTTGACTTGAAAATTGTTAGAAAAGATTTGACTTGAATATTTGATTTGAAAGAATTTAAAAAATTAGAGTTTGAAAAGATTGAATTTTAGAATGCTTTGAATTAGGAAAGTTCTATTTTAGGAAAGTTTCCTTTTTAGAAAAGAATTGATTTTGGAAATATTTGAATTTAAAAAGTTTAAAATTTAAAAATATTTGAATTTAGAAATATTTGGAAGTTTGAAATTAAGAAAGACTTGAAATTTGAAATTAGAAAAAGTTAGAATTAGAAAAGATTCGATTTCTATTTCCTAAAGTGGAAGATTGAATTTTATTTCCAAAACTAGATGATTTGATTTGTTTTCTGATTACACCCTAAAAGTGTAATCATAAGCCCTTAATCAGTACTTTGTTAGACTTAAATTGTAGTTAATTGTCTTAATTTAGTTTCATATTTGATTTATTGTGTTTTTAATATATTTTGTAGGAATAAGAGGTTAAAACAAGGCAAATGGGCAAAAATCAGAAGGGCCGATCGAACGGTCGTTCGATTGCAGCAAGCCCCGTTCGATCGATGACATCGATTTTGCCTCTGTTCGAGCTTCTGCAAGAAAAAAGATTGAAACTTCAGAGAGGGAGTTTTATCGATCGATCGTCCATTCGATCAGTGACGTTGGACATGGCTCTGCAGCAAAAAGGATCGAAAACTTCAGAGAAGGTCTTTTTGCGATTGATCGACCGTTCATTCACTATAGTCATTCGATCGGTTGTTCGGTCGGCCATTCGATCGCTACTTGACCGTTCGATCGGTTGATGCAGGTTTTGAGGCTATAAAAGCTATGTGTGCGGGAACCGAGAGGATGGTCAGGAATGTTGGAGAAGGGCAGAGAATGTTCGAAGTTTTCCAGCTTTTGGAGCTTTTCTAGGGTATTTTTGGAGAGATTTTGTAAGATTTAACTTGTTATTATTAATCTTTTGTTCTATTGTTCATTATTCTTCCTTGTATTATTGTTAATCACTCTTTTGTATTAAAGTTTAAGTTTCTTTCACGTTCTTTGTATTTTCCTTCACTTTCTTGGCACTTTCCTTCACTTTCTCGGTAACCAAACACTATTTTTCCTTTGCTTTGTGCCATATTTACATTGTTTTATGCTTTATCTCATGGATTCAAGTAGCTAAACATATCTTGGATGTGGTTGTGAAGATCTACCAAGGATCTTCAAGGGTTTCAATGGGGGTATATGAACTTCAAAGCTTCATTTTTAGATTTCTATAGTTCTATTTGATTGAGTGTTGGATTTATTTGAAAACTTAGATTCATAACCCATCTTGTTAATATTTATGCACAACTCACTAATTGGTATAGGTATTGCACATTTCTAAGGTTCGTTTCTATGGCTCTACTCATTGGTTTTATCTCTACACTCAACTAAATATGAACTCAAGGTTTTATGGTCAAAATATTTCGAATCAAGTATCCATGGAGTGATTCTTGATTTAAGTTATAAAACCCCCTATTGAAACTCTTATTGTGAATTAGTGCATTGAATCAATCATATCAAGCTTTTCCTTAATTGAACACAAGCTATATTTAATTGCTTTCCGTAGATATTAATTGCTTACATTAGTTAAAAACAACCATCATCCAAAAATCAACAAGTTTTTGGTTCTTTTTACATCACAAAACCCCATTTGCTATTCATAGTTAATGTCTAGTGCGAGTTGAGCGTTGATGCTATATTTGCACAATTCCCTTGGGAGACAACGATACTGGATTACCGGTTTATACTTCATCGCGACCCCCGTACTCTTGCAGAGTGATTAATTCTAATTGTAGAACACTGTTGGGAGCGAAACAAGTTTTTGAGCCGTTGTCAGGGAATTGTAGGCATAAAGCTACATTGGATAGATGCGAAAGATTGCAAATTGAAAAAAAAATCAATCAAGAAAAGGGTGGATTTCATCACTACCCATGAGGGAAGCATCTACAGGCTTCGGGCCAGGTACATTCTAATTTCCCTTAAAGTGTTTTGTTTTTTTAGGGTTGTTTTTATTTCTTCTTTTTCTAGTTTCTTTTGTTTGTGGCAGTATAATTACATTTCATCTTGTTAGGATTCTTTTTCTCTTCGGGAGTTATTTAGAGGAGATAGGTTAGTGTGCTTAAAGTGCAAATTGGTGGTACGTTTATGCATGTGGAGATTGGAGGTACGAGATTGAATCGAGAAAAAGCAATTGTCCGGCCTAGAATTGAAAAAAAGTCGTTGTTTGGCCTAGGGATTATGTATGATGTGTTGAACGACCCTAACGGTCCAACTGTATGTGTGCATTCATTCTTGCATGCCATTTTTCACCAGGGACATACACCTTCGATTTGTGAGAATTGAGGGCATAGACACATCTTCGCCAATATCTAGTGTACCATTAGTGGTCGACCTAGGTTTCATCCCCATGACAAATCTTAATGAAAGAGACTTACCAAATGTCTTTCACCCAAACCCCAATGTTCAACCCAATCCACTAATTCAACCCAACGTGGAGGGTAATGAGGAGTTTGAGAGAGGGAGAACCATGGCGACGTGGCGGTCCCCCCTCAGTGAACTCTAAGAGATTACCTAAATCCACCAAGACAAGCACCAACATCATGCATCGTCTTCCCACCCCACCACAACACTCTAGATGTTAGGTCGGGAATGATGCAAATGTTGCCTTAATTCCATGGAATAGATTCGGAACAACCTTACATTTTTCTTAAAGAATATGAGGATGCTTGTTCAATTGCAATGGACAACTCTTGTCCAAGGGAAGTATTCATGTTGAAACTCTTCCCGTTTTGTCGGTTTTTATTAGCGTTTCATTAAAGGCTTTAATGCAATTTTTAGGCCTATGTGCCATCTCTTATCCCAAGATGTCCCATTTGAATAGACATCGCCTTGTTAACAAGTGATTGACAAGTTGAAAGGATTGTTGACATCTACCCCAAATCATTTATGCACCCGATTGGTCTTTTCTATTTGAATTAATGTGTGATGCTAGTGACTATGCCGTGGGGGTTGTCTTAGGACAAAGAGTTGATAAGAAGCCGTATGTCATTTACTATGCTTCTAAGACTCTCAATGAGGCCCAAGTTAACTACATCACTATTGAAAAAGAGCTTCTTGAGGTGGTTTTTGCACTAGAAAAATTTAGGTCTTACTTGATTGGGTCATTGGTCATATTCACACCGACCATGTGACTTTAAAGTATCTCCTCACTAAACCTGATGCAAAACCATGTCTCATTCGTGGATACTTTTGCTCCAAGAATTTCATATCGAAATGCGTGATAAGAAAGGGATTGAAAATGTGGTTGCGGACCACTTATCTTGGCTTCCCTTTAATGGGTGAGCTATGGACTCAACCCCTATCAACGAGCACTTCCCGAATGAGCATCTCATGCATGTGAATGTTATAGAGCAAGTTTTAACCCTTTGGTTTGTGGACATTGCGAACTATCTAGTGACCGGTGAGGTCCCATCCATATGGTCTTCTATTGATAAGTGCAAATTCTTCCGGAATGTACGTTATTTTTCTTGGGATGATCCTTATTTGTTCAAGTATTGTCCGGACCAAATCATTTGCCGGTGTGCTCTAAATAATGAATTTCATCTAGTGATAGAGTTTTGTTATTCACATGCTTGTGGAGGACATTTCTTTTCCAAAAAAACCACGACTAAGATTTTACAATGTGGACTCTATTGGCTGACCATGGTCAAGGATGTGCATACTTTTTGTCCTGCATGTAATAGATGCCAACGATTAGGAACACTTTCTAAGAGGCACATGATGCCTCTTCACCCCATCACCATTTTAAAAGTATTCGATTGTTGGGGGATTGATTTCATTGGACCATTTCCTAATTCGTGTGGGTACCTTTTCATTCTAGTCGTTGTGGACTATGTCTCGAAACGGGTAGAAGCAATTGCCTCCCAAAGCAATGGCCACTAAGTGGTCTTGCGATTTTTAAAAGAGAACATATTTTCTAGGTATGGCATGTCTGGAGCCGTCATAAGTGATGGAGGTTCACATTTTTGTAACAAGCTCTTTGAATCTTTAATGTGTAAGTATGGAGTGGTCCATAAGATTAGACTACCGTACCATCCTCAAACACAAGGGCAAGTAGAGTTGGCCAATAAGGAAATAAAGCGTATTCTTGAAAAACCCGTCAATCCGAATAAGAAGGATTTGTCTATTCGATTAACTAATGCATTGTGGGCTTACCGCACTGGTTATAAAACCATTCTTAGTGCATCACCCTATAAACTTGTGTACAGGAATGCTTGTCATCTTCCCATCAAAATTGAGCATAAAGCTTATGAGACGATTCGCCAATGTAATGAGGATGTTGATGTCGTGGATACCCACCACAAACTCTAACTCAATGAACTAGATGAACTTTGTCATGATGCTTTTGAGAATGCTAAAATTTCTAAGGCTCGGATAAAACGTTTTCATGACCAACATATTATTCAAAAAACTTTCAAGGTTGGTCAAAAAGTTTTATTGTATGATATACAGTTACATTTGTTTCAAAAAATTACGGAGTAAATGGGCTGGACCGTACCTTATGAAAGAAGTGTTCCCTTATGGTGCCGTTGAGGTGCAAAGTCTTATGAACGACTTAGCATTTAAAGTGAATGGTCAGTGGTTAAAGCCGTATTTTGAGTCGTCCCAAGGAGAGTTGGATTGTGTGGATCTCATTGATCCACTGGCCTTTGTTTAATAGCTGGTCGGTCATGTTTTGTAGTTAGGAGTGGTTTTACTCTTCTACTTTTTATAGGTTTGTTTTTTTCTTTTCTTTTTTTTTTCTTTTAGTTTAGTTTAGTTCTTCTCTTTTTTTTTTAGTTTGGAGTTTGGAGTTTGGAGGGTGGGTGGGAGTTTAAATTTGCATGTGATGTTTGAATGTGAGCCTGGGCGGATCAGAGATCGCCGAACGGGCAAAAATGAGGTGCTTACAAGCGCGACCTTTAGTTTCTTCGCCACCGGTTCGACCATAGTATCCTCTAGCGTCGACTTCTTCTTTGTCGACCTCGTGGCCATCTTCTTCTTCTTAGGTTCAGGGGAACTAATCTCCATAACAACAGGAGGAGGGGGTACAGACTTTACAGCACCAATCTCTAGCTTTCTGGATTTTTTAAGCTGCTTCGCCACCTTCTTGAGCATCAACTCTTTCAGGTTCATCTTGTCCATAGAGTCATAGTCCAAAGACGAAGGAAAGACTAGCTTCCGTTTTCTCTCAATCTTCATCACAACTCAGCAATCAGGCACAGTGTATGAAGTGAAAGTAGAGGTCAAGTCAGAGGAGTTCGAACGCCTAGAAGAGATATCCTTAATCAGATGACTCTTGCCGTCGAAAATAGTGACAGGCTCGTTGGCAAAGATTGGAGGTAATTCAAATGATGCTTAACTTAGGAAAACAACCCTTGAAGTTGTTGGCATGTCAGCTTCAAGATTTTGGCTTCCCACAACTTCAACAGGCAATGTGCCAGCAGGCAAATCGACAATGATCACTTGACTATTAAAGTGCACACGTTCAATTGTGATCCCCATAGGAATTTCCTTAAAATCACCAGTTGCACCCCCTTCTGCTAAACAGGCAAACACTCCAGCAGAAACTTTTGAAGCGACTGTGAAAGATGAAACCCAAATAGGGTAGTTAAGCATAATATAGGGGGCCTTTGTAATGTCACGAAGCCGACCTTCACCCCAGTAATTCAAAACCTTGTGCAGATCGTTGAGATTGACTCCCTAAGTCGTCTTCTTTGTACTCCTCTTATCGGGCACTAAAAAAGCCAAACTAAAGCAAGTTAGAGTTGTATGAGTTACTATGCGCTAAAGGAAAATGGTTGGCACCAAACCTAAGTCTTTGGAGGTTTTGGAGCACTGTAACAATGACATCTGGTTGGCAGGAAGGTTCCCAAATTCCCAAAGACCAAAAACTCAAACTCTGACATTATCAACACACTTACCTGAAGACGTGAGACATTTTACTTTCTCCTTACTCTTATTGGTCACTCTAAGGTAAACTTTATGGCTATCACCCCTGACCTTGCACAAATGGTAGCAATAATCGAGCTTCGCGATGCCTAGGTTAATACCCAGGATTCGGTTCAGCTTTAACATTCCCATGACAATCCTATAAATATTCGGATGAAGGAATTTTATTAAGAAATGATGCAAAGGAAACCTAACACCACCTTTTACAATGACGATCACAAGAAAGGGCATTCCTTGCTCAATCTCTTCTATCCTATGATCATCAGGGGCAACTAACTCTAGACGAACTTGGTCAACGATCATGTATCTAGTTTTAAAGGCAGCGATAGCCACCAGACTACCTATAAGCTTCTTGAGACGAGCCACCATCAGGGGACAACCACTCAAAGAAAAGAGCAAAAAAAACGAGGGTAAGGTTAGAGGAACTTACAGTAGTAGAGGCAAGACCACTCTCTCTCAACCAAAATCCCAAGCCAAGCAAGAACGATGGGGATAGGCAAGTAGTAGCCCATTTTATAGCAGACGTTGTTGCCAGTTCAGAGGTTAAGAAACGGCAGTAATCACATTACCTTGCTAAATCGTCACCTCAAGAATCAATTCCTGGCAACCCTTCAGTTACAGGGTCAGTATGAGGTTGCCACGTGGGGTATGAATCTTCGAAACGATGAGAGAGCAAGAGACAAATCATAAGTGCAAAGCTCAGCCCTTATCCCCCAATCAATCCAAACGAGACACAGGGGCTAGGGCAATTGTGGCCCCAATGAAAGCCAAGCCCAAAATAGAGAATGACTAGCCTAGGAAGGCTGGCCCAAGGTTGCCAACCAAGTAGCCCGGGCCAGTGCCGACCTTGGGCCAAATCCCAAAGGGACTAGCCCAAGGATTATAGTCCAAACCTTATAAAGACTAATAGGTCCAACAGACACAAGTCTCATTCCTCAATAGACTAGGACATCAAAGAATAAGTTCAATATATCGTAAACTGACTCAGGAGAGTTGACTCCTAGAAGGAGATTGAGTATAATTCCCAAAGGGAATATAGCATTTCGAAAACTATAAATACTCCATGCACCAAAGAGGCAATGTACATTCACTTGTATTTTAGTTTAAAGTACTTTACTCAATTCATTATAATTAAGCTAGTTAACTTAATTATCTAAGTGTTATCGGTCCAAAGAGGGTCGACACATTCTCATTGTTTTCTTCTATTGCAGATTACTTGTGCTAGTCAATTTGGTTCGCATATTGGATCAGCCCTTCCTAAAAATCTCACCTACAATAACCATATACTCTTGGCACAAAGCAATAACATTTACAGTAATAAATGCATGTAAAACCCACATGAAATAGAATTACTCATTATCATTTTCATTTACGTTGTTTTCTAATCCCAAATTTATTGAGGGAAAGGAAAAATTATTAAAAAAAAAAGGATAGAAAATGAAAGATCTCAAATTTCATGCTCTTGTTTGGTTATAAAGAGAAAATTAGAAGGAAATGAACATATATTTTTCAATAACAATGTGACATAGCCAAATACATATTGTCATACAGCAAAAAGAAAGAACATGAATATAAACACGAACACGAACAATGTATCTTGCATTTGTCCATTCACTAATAAAGGGAATTGAGAGAATAAAGTTTCCTCATTCATTTCTTTTTTATTTTATTGTACCTACCACTTTTCTTTGCAACCAAACAATAGAAGTAATTTTATTTTTTATCGATTTTCTCTCTATCTCAATAAATTTGTGATCAAAACACGGTATTAAAAAAATTTCACAAATTAATGTGGCAGATGTAATTTTAAAATTATAGATCAAAATTGACATCATTTTGTATCAACCTTCTGTTATATATATATATATATTTGTATATCATTGCACCTTATTGAATTTTAATCCGAGACCATCAAGTTTTTTTTTATTTTCTTGCTTTTTAATATAAGAAAAGTGTGAACAATAGGTCCGATTTCGTAGTTGAACTCTATGAACCTACTCATTTGATAAAGGTTAAAAATCCACCAACCCATCTTCTTTCTTCCTTTGCCTTTGTATCAAAAAATAATAATAATAATAAATATAAGGAGAGCGTGACATTCCAAACTTATCTCTATTAACAACGGAGATTCCTATCTGTTTGGAGAAGGGTCTATATACGAGTCAATCTTCGATCTTGACTATTCCCAATCCGGGATATGTCCCTTTGATTATTCTTTATCCCGTCAGATATGTCCTATGAGCGGCTGCGCCATGTTTTGGCCACGTCCCAAACTGATCGCCAAAAAAAATTAGCATCAATGGATTCGAATATTCTTTTATTGTTCATTGTAGCAAAACACTATTATCATTGGCAGGATTAGACTGTCTTTAATTGGAAATTCCTATAATAATCACAATCATTTGATACACATTACGCACCAAGTATTAACATGTAATATTCACCATTATTTAACAAGTTTCTCTTATTACAATTATATAATATAATTGGCAAACCTTCTTTTTTATTTCCTAAAAACAAAACCTAAAGCTTGAAGTTCAATTCATCCAATTCTTTTCTTATTCATATGAGACCTTTTTTTTTGTTGAGTGTACAAATAAAAATTTTGTACAAATTAGCTCATACTCTGCTTTACAATTTCGGACTTGGTCGACAAAACTAATATGTTGACAAAATATGATATATTTCTTGACAGACAGTATTTAAATTTTTTATTAAGTTGATATTTTTTTGTTATTTTTTCATATTATTGCATGTCATATTTGATATCCCATATGTTGTATCTAATTTTTCTTTTACTTTTAAGTATTTTTATAAACATTTATTTATAATTTTTAAATAAATTTATCAATATATTTTTGTTTTACTCCTCCCATTAGTATATAAACCCATGCTCTATACTCTACCCTCACAATTGTGATATTCCCAACTACTTGGAAGGTATATGCCCATTGCCCACTAATTTATCCCAATCCTACTACAGCATTGAGATTAATGAGTTATTCTTAAGAGGCTGTTTGGAATTTGAATTCCTTTCTCTATTTGGTTTTTAACTTAGGAGAGATAAAGAAAAATATAAAAAGATACAAGAAAAAGTTATTTTCTTATTCTTTCTTGTTTTTAATAATTATTTTGTTATTTTGCTTTGAATCTTAAAAAGGAGATTTTCCTTCTCTTTTTCTTTTTTGCAAAACTAGGAAGAAAAAAAACCGTATTCCCTACAATTTGCTTCTGACAGTATTTTTGCAATACATATACAACTTACATTTGTTTATTGTTTATATAAGTATAATACTATATATATAGACATACAACCACCACAAAATGGCACCGAAAGAGCTCGTAGAAGCTTAGGTGAGACCGACCAAAGCCAAATCCCCCACCTGTGTAAGACCGTCTGGTAGTGGTAGACAACAGCTCTCTCTCTCTCTCTCTCTCTCTCTCTCTCTCTCTCTCTCTCTCTATATATATATATATATATACGGACCGATTACTCGGCGAGAGTAGGTAGCTGCGCCTGAAATTAAATTTTTTTTTTTTCAACCTGACCAATTTTATATTTAGCCCTAACCCGTTTATCCGATTCTATCCGGTCTCTATTATTGTACACGATGATAGGTATGCAATTTTAAGGTTGAGTAATAGTTTCAATAAAGTGAATAGGGAATTGTTATTGTGAATGACATCTCTTGATCTAAACAATGCATTCCTTGAATTTTGTAAGAGCAAGTTGCTCCGGTTTGTTAAGTTTTATCTTAATGACTTTTTTTTACTTGAGCTTATGGTACTTGATAATTAATTTGAGACTTACATTTTAGATATAAATTTTAATAATTAATTTTTAGAAGTAATAAGAATTGGTGAGCTTGTTTAAAAGTTAGTTTAGATAAAAAAATGATAGTGTATACTAATTAATCTATTTACTTGTGATGTTAGTGTTGATCTTATCAGTTGTAATTGTATCAGTTGAAACAGTTTTTTCTGTAATAAAGATTATCAAAACTCTATTACACAATCGTATAAGAAATGAGTGAATAAATAATTATTTATTGTTATACATTAAAAGAAACATATTCAAAATCAAAACAATAAAATTATTTTATAAAGGTTTCCAAATATGAAATAAAGAAAAAAATTATTATAATTAGTCATTTACTTTTATTTAAACATTATTTTGTGTAAAAAATATTTAATTTAATATATAAAATCTAAAATATTATCATATTTTTATATTATTTTAAAATTAATCATCTTACTTATAAAAATTTTTGTTCCACCTCAAAAAAAATTTTATTTCTGCCACCACATATATATATATATATATATATATATCTATATTACATTCCAGCTCATACTTTTGAAAAAGTCAGTGAAACACAATTAGATCTAAGGGTTGGTATTCATTTTCACTACAATTAAATGGCCGAGATCACTTCTCAATCCATCCTACATCGTCAGTGAGATGCATTTGGATCGAATGGTTGAAATTTGTTACGTCAACAATTTAATGGCTGAGATCACTTCTCAATCCTTCTTACATCTTTGTTCCTCCCTCCTGAAAAAACGTCAAATCAATTGGTGGGCCTCCTTCATGCACAGTGCAAAACAGAGGAGATCTGATTGGCCACAGTGAAATACACAAAATAAATAAATAAATAAAGGGCGGTGACATGAGAGACAAAAGTAATGGTATGGTGTGATGGAGGTAGAAATAAGGAGAGAGGTTGAGAGACCATTTCATGTACTGAACTGTAAGCTGTGCACGGAGACGTGTGCAAAAGACTGGTAATCTCAATTTTCTATCTATGCAGCCAAAGAGTTTCAAAATTTAAATTTGAGTAATTAGTTTATAAATTATAAGTTATTTTTAAAAATAAATTTTTTTAAATAACGTAATTAGACAACCCAGCACCTCTCATCCTCACTATAATACCTTCACCTCCAGCTATTTGTGGTTGCGACCCGCCTTTTTACTCCCTCGCTCCGGACACCTCACTGCTCACGGACCACTTCTCTCTCTGTCCGTAAAATCTTACATAGCCTCGCTCCTCAAGGACTCTCCGTCTCTAAAACCTTACAGAGTTACATTTGATTTTGTCTTTGCATAATCGTGATGGAGACTTGGGTTTGGCTTACTCACTTGTGTTAAAGAGATGAGTAACGAGCTTGAACAGAACAGCTCAAAAATCCTCAATTTTAGATTAGTTAATTCTATGGTTTAAAACAATTATCAATTCTAAATTTTTATATGGGAGGTAAAACTTCTGGATCTCTTAGTTGTTAATACCGAATGGGTTCTAAATATCTCAATGTATGTTTTTAAAAGAATGAGCAATTCTAATTTTAATGCAGAAAGTAAGATTTCTAGGTTTTTTGAGTTGTTTCACTTTTTACTGTCAGAAACAGATATTTATCGATGTAATGATTCTAAAGAAGGCCAATGCACACTTTTGGTACAACCAACTGGGTGGCCCTTAACCAATTGCTTCATCTAATAAAGAAACTTGATTGTACTCTCTTATTTATTTATTTAATGTACCTGACATTTTAATGGATATTTACACGATGAAGGGCTAGGTGCATTCTATACGGAACATGCTGTATTCCACGTATAGTTATTGATTATTTGGGAAATCTTAGATTATTTTTTATTGTGATGGATCAACACATCCTTTCTGTTGTCGTATTCTTAGTTTTTCTCCTATTTACTTTTGATGTATTCTAAATATTCCTGATTTTCAAATTTTTTGGATGCCAATTAATTCTTTGGTTTTATCCTAGTTACTTCTGATGTATTCTAGAATTATTTCGATGCCACTTAATTTCTGATTCATCAATTTTGACTTTCAGGCATTAATTATATTTAATTAAAAATATTTTCTGTTAAATTTCAACCATCTTAAGTTGTGTGTGTATGCATATGTCAACCCGTGTGTGGGACTCATAATTGTAAGGTTTTGGTATAAACTAATCTACAGAGCTTTATAGTTAGGAAGTCTACTTATAGGGATTCGCGGTGAGTGGTCGCGGTGAATGGTGGTGAGAAGTGATCTTTCTCTCTTCAATTTCATCATGGAGTAAACAAGTGGTAATAGCCACATCCTCCCTTAATGGATGGAATGGTCATTCCTATATTTGGCCATTCACAGGGGATGGTCATTCCAACTTCATTTGTGTTACCAAATAAAAGAATGGGAAGTGAGAATCAGCATGACATTCCCTTCCCTTCCCTTATGCCAAACATAGCTTTAATTATTTTTTGGGAAAGAGAGTGGGAGGAGAGAGGGAGGGGCTTGTATTTGGCCCCACCATTCTGTCGTCCAGGAAACGGGAGGAAAGGAGGTAAATTGATCCAGCCTTTTAACTCTTGTTGCCTTTCATAAAAGTGTCTTCATCCAAACTGTAGGCATTTTATTCATTTTATTTTGTGGGTTCCTATCTTTCCTTCCAATTTTTCATCCCTTACAGCTAGCAAAGTGTTGCTAGGCGTGTAAACTAAGAGTCATGATCTTTGTCTAATAATCTTTTTTATTATTGGAGCAAGAACTTTGCTCAGGTTGTTTCAATATAAAGGATACAAGCACGGTAGAGACCACCTCGTTCAGGCTAAATTGGCCTACAATTTACTGGTTGTCAGGTCAAAGTCACTACGAATGAAAATGATCTTCGACCTAATGAATTTTCTTAAGCACACTGTGGCTATTATTCTGAGGGCTTTATGGCTTTAACATGAAGCTTTGCATCAGGGAGAGATGTAATAGAAGCATGCAAGATGCAGCTTTTTAAGTTCACTAAGGGCTCCATCATTAGCACCTGCACTAATTTTTTGCCTCCATCGCAGTTTGCATCTTTTCCAGTGCAATGCCTCCGCCAGGGTCCTAAACACCATCTGTTCATACTAACATTGTCACTGGCATTGATGCCTGGTACAGTACTGTGTTTACCAGGGTGGTTTATGTGTCTTTTTCTCTTCTTTTTTTTTCGTGTTTATAACTTTTTCTACGTGAAATGCATTTTTTATGCACTTAAATCTTTGAGAGTGATTACTTACATTTGGGGCCTTCATTTTCAGTGCAGGTTGATTGTCTGTTCAAGCTGCTCATTTACACTAGACCTGAAGTTTCACCTTAAGTTAAGAGCATCAGATTTATTTAATTTTAGTTAGTCTGTGGCATAAAGTTGCCCTATCGCAATTGTTATCTTGAGCTTCCTCCAATTGCCTGAGCTGTAGATACCTGCTAAGCTCTAATTTCATCTAAAGTTCACTTGTAATCCTTACTAATACATATGTCTTTAATTCGAAAAATTTAATGAATAAAACAAAATTCAATAATAATTAAATCTAGAATAATAAAAATTAAAGTCATAGATTCATACCTTCGATTTGTGCATAGAAATTACCAGACTTAGTCAAGAATATAAGTTTTTTCAAAAATCTAAAATTTAATTACCAAGAATTGAAAGATTTTAAAAATAAACAATGAAAACCCAATTACTTTCATTGATATCCTAAAATCATCAGATGATCTTCACAATTGACTCCAAAAATAAAACCAGCTACTCATAGTATTGAAAAGAAAAGATATGGCTTAAAAAAAATAAATTCATAAATAAAAGGATTCTTACAATAGAATAACGGCAAATAAAAGACTGAAAGGAAAAAAATTATTTGAGTAAAAAGTTACTAGCAAATTAATTAAAAATCCATCCATAAAAAAAAAAATAATTAAAGGAAGTAAACTCTCTCCCTCTCTACCTTTTTTTTCTCCTCTGAAGCTCTAGAGAAGGAGAGCACCCTCTTTTTTTTTTTTTCTCTTTCCTCGTTTCTTCCTTCTTTCCTCCTTGTTTTCTTATCTTTTTGTGTCGGCCGCCTCAACTTGTCTACTTCACCTACGCCCACCAACACACACACACACACACACATGTAACGTATATATTACAGCAAATTAACACTAGAATAAATATGTGTATTCGCACCGATTTTATTTTACTAGGTTTTAAATTTAAATATGCACAAGACACAAAAATATTTAAAAAAATTAATATTTTATTAAAATGATACCTAATATGTACATAAGTAGTAACAATAGCTTATAATTAGGGACTACAATTTGTACTTTTTAAAGTACAATCATAACCCCTCAACAAAATTCAAAAATTTTATCTTTGACATTCAAATTTTTATCTTAGCCCCTCAAAAAATTTAAAAATTTTATCTTAGTCTTTCATGACTCCCCTCAACACAATTTCTTATTCTGTCTCTGCTTGCACGTTAAGTGGACTTTGAAAACCCGCTTTAGGTTTAGGCTCATATACAGCTCAAATACTCACATACGGTAGACTGTATACAAAATTAAAACCTTGGGTCTGTTTTCCCTTATTAATTTTACCTTTATATGGACTTTTAGTTAATGCTTTTGACTTTTTTTAACAAAAAACCTAAAAATTAATCAATAAAAAATTATAAACTACTTAACAAAATCATCATATTTTAATTTGATCTACAAGAAATTTTGATAAATTCTCATTTATATTAGCTTATCTAACTAATTTTTTATTATTTTTTTAATCAAATTTTTATTGTCTACCTCTTTTTATAAACTTCTTCACTAATGCTTTTAATTTTTTTACCAAAAATTCAAACGAAAATCAATAAAAATTATAAAGGACTTAAATAAACAATGAAGAGAAGAAGCGTGGTTCAAATCTACGCTTTTTGTATTTGTACAGAGCCTTTTTATAAACTTCTAACATGCAATCTTGACTCTTAAATAAACAATGAATACATTTTCACATTCTATTATTAGTCACAATACCATAAAATTTCTTCTAATTTCCCAAATGTTCTTCATAAACAATTATAATATTTTTTTTTCTTCTTCTTTTTATCGCCATCGTTGAAATACTAAACCATAGTTACCATGAAACTCAGGTTGTTTAGAAATCGTAATTCCACTACGTACATATATGAAATTCTTTTGACAATTTTATGAAAACGTTTCTTTTGCTTTCAAGGATAGGATTAGGGCCTTAGTTGGACTACTTAAAAACTTGTAATTTAAATGTGTAAATGTGTTGGACTACTTAAAAACTTGTAATTTAAATGTGTAAATGCACGCGCACACAGCATTTTATCCTGTCAGTCTCTGGCACACCATTCCTATAAATTTTTTTTGTGTTGCGAAGCTGGACTTGTTGGACTCGTCGTGCTGCGAGATATTTCCCTCATCGGAGGTGCAATATATAAAAGAGCTAGCAGTTTGGATTGGGAGGTGAGTTTACCTACCCTTGCATAGCATAGTTGGGTTGAAAGTTGATTGGATTAATTTTTTGAACTGACTCTCTCTCTCTCTCTCTCTCTCTCTCTCAGTGGAAGAGTTGGTTCAACTTCTTCAATATTTATGGGACTAGTCCTGAGAAGGTTGAGCCTCTGTATCTTAGCAAGGTAAGCTTTGGGTTCTCCAACTTGATTATTAAAGCAGGGTGTTGGTAATTCAGCATTTCAAATACAATACTACTTTTACTTAGCTTGCTAGGGTTTCTGTACCAAAGTCTTACCATCCTTTTAATTGTCTCACCCCCAGGAAGCACATTCTTTTGTTTGTTTGCTTGTTTGTCATTGTTTGGGGATGGGGATGAGAAATCTGCACTCATACATCTCAAAGAGGAAGACATCTCGTAACCTGTAAGTTAATTGAAAGAAAATGCTGAGGGAAAGAACAATTGGTTATGGGTGAAGGAAAAGGTTTTATGTAACTGGGTCACCTCGCAGTCTATCTTATCTTAAATTTTGAGATGTATAGTAATTGAATTGAGTGGTTTTTGGCTTTTCAATTGGCTAAGATAACTGAAGCCAAGAAAATTCATCTTGTTCTTTAACAATGGAAGGCAAGGCATGCCATGCCCTTGATTATGCAGTACTCTACTTTCTGGTTTTGCTAAGAGCTGCAATGATTATATTGACAGGTTAATATAGGTTTTCAACTAGTCTTAGTTGTTGCAGCTCTTCTTCAACTAGAATTTGGAACCCCAGAAACTCGATCATACATCACAAACTTAAGGTATATTAACCATGTCTTTAGCTGTATTTTTTTTTTTTTTTCTCTTCTATAAAAATTGCTTATAGATTTTATTGTTTGGTGAAGCTTTAAATCTCTCTAGTTTGATATATTCGAAGAAATAAAACCCACTATATTCTCCCATTTGGTGCAGTTGGCTGGTGGCTTCAACGACATTAGCATCCACCACAGCACATGGAATGCAAGACCTGAGGGGTGGATCCAAGGGCAAACCACTCCCAAAGTTTTGAAAATCTCTTATATAACTTATAAAATTTGTATTTCAGATACAATATAGTGTATTGAAGGTCCAAAAAATTTTAAATTTCCATTGACTCTTTGAGATTTTTGGATATTTAGAATATCTCAAAATAAAAAATAAAATTCCTTAATCCTCCCTTCAACAAAAATAAAAAATAAAAAATCTTCACTCCCCTCAACCAAAATCCTGCGTCCACCAATGAATCACCGTGGATCTGTGGTGATCAAAAGGAATGGTAGCTCTCTTGCATGAATATTAGGGCAACGTAGTCTCACATTTATATTGTTGTGAACAGAAAACATAATGTTAATATCTAAAAGGCCATCCCTTACAATTTGTACATTACACATACACAAAGCATTTAAACCAACCTCTCTAATCACCGAATGAATGAATGATCAGTGTTTAATGAGTCTACAAGAATTGAAGTATGTGAAGTAGCCATGTCTAAACTAGTACCTGGAGCATTAATATCAGTCCACAAATCTGCAGCGGTTAAGCAAAAATATTAATAAATTAATATTTAATGGTACAAACACTTACTGTAATCTCATTCATATAATAACACATTATATTAGCTCTTATTGTGTGGGTCGGACCCATTTAAGATACAACATATCTCTTAATTACAATATCATGTTTTAAGAAATACTCTTTGATTTTAACTTAATGGGATTGAATTGAATTTTGTGACAAATTTAATTTAAGTGAGCATTTGGGTCCACAATCAAGTCAGCACAGTTTTAAAAGAATTTATATTTTTGTGACATGAAATGTAACTAAGTGAACGTATATGTTCACAAAGATTGTGACTGTATCCATTTGAGGAGTTGCCTACGTATCCGAGTTGAGATTGTATCCATTTGAGAAGTTGTCTATGTATCCGAGTTGAGACAAGTGCGGACTAGAATCAAGTCAATCACAGTCCTAAACGAAAAATAATGTTTAATTTTGTTTGATTGAATTTAATTTGGGTGAATTATTTGGCTCGCAAAGATTGCGATTGTATCCATTTAATTAGGTTACTTACGTGTCTAAGTAAGGACAAGTCCAGACTAAAATTAAGTCTGTCGTAATTTTTAAAATAATTTATATTTAATTTAATACCTTGAATTATATCTAAGTGAATTTAATTTAAGTGAACTATTTTGTTCACAAAGGTATCGATTGTACCTATTTAAATTGGTTGTCTACGTATTCGAATTGGCACAAGTTCGGATAATAAAGTAAACCGTAGTTCTAAAAATAATATTTGTTTACTTTTTAAACATATTGCCCACGAACTCTTCATGGAAATCATAGTTGATGGACGAAAGTGGATCATGTCTTGTTGTTTTAATGATAGAGCCTGCCAACCCCTTTTCAATAACGGTAAAGTTTTTAGGCTTTTACACCATGCCTAGAATGCCTCTTTGATTTTGAAAATTTAGAAATTGAATTGGGCTTCTCTAAAATACAAAGAGGCTTTGAATTTTGTTTGTTTAAAGTCCAAGTACTTGTTCTGTTTCAATGTGGTCGACAATTACTGAGTCTTAAAAAGACTTGTCAAGTGAGCCAAAAGGATTTGGGCCACCAATTGGGTCTTAAAAGAATTGTCAGTGGACCAAAACAATAGGTCCAACAAACTTATAAGAATTTGGGTCTTTAAAAGACCAAAGAAATTAGGCTACAAATGGGAGCTTTAGTGAAATTACACTGGGCCTCTGTAGACCAAAGAACTGGGCCAATGGGTGGTAGAAAAAATTAAGAGCCTTGGGTCTCAGAGAATTGGGTCTTTAAAGACCAACACTGTTAGAGAATTGAGCCTCAAACATTGGGAATATTTGGACTTTTAAAGTCTAAGAACTTCCTTTCTTTTTGAATGGGTCTGATTTGTAACAATTGAGAAAAATAGGCCTTTTAGCTTGTAAAAATTTAGTAATCTTAATAATTTGAACATTGGGCCGGAAAAGAGAGTGGCACTATAATGAACAGTGAGTGCGAGACCTTATGGGCTTTGAATGGGCTTGATATCTAGATCTTAAAAGATAAAATTGGGCCAAATAAATTATGTTTTTTAATGGGCTGCAACTTAGGGCCACAATGGCTTCCAATTTTGGGTTTACTCCTTCCGTTTGAGCTTACTGCAAATTGGGCAGAATTAGAAGGCTTGGTGGACCCTTTTTGTTTGTTATTTTTTGAGGGTCCAACTGGGCTTTTATTGGGTTTGTTTAAAGAAACAATTTTCTTTGTTTCCATAAACTATCAAATTTGGCCCAACAATCACACATTCAATGTGCATACGTCCCAAGCTAGCAGGTGTGTTTATGATTTTGCTTCACACAACAAGTAATGTTCCTTTTCTTTATGGATTTTTGAATCTGGACAGTCTGTCGCATGCCTTTCATATACATATACATATACATATACATATACATAGGATATATATATTTGCAACGGTTTAATAGAAGTCATTTGAGACTAAATAAATGGCCTTAGCAGCTTGAAGTTTTGGCTATGTAAGGCAATTAGAGCCTTAGAAGGCTTGGAATTGAGAGCACATGGGCTGTGTTGGAGCCTTTGAGCTTGAAATTGAGGGTTGTAGACCGTCATGTAGCTATAAAGACTTGAATTTTGAGAGCACGAGAGCCGTCTTAGAGCCTTAGTGGCATGAATTTTGAGAGCACGTGGGCCGTCATAGAGTCGCAAAGATTTAAATTTTGAGGACACAAGGGCCATCATAACTGTAAAGACTTGAATTTTGAGGGTACGAGAGCAATCATAAAGTCTTAGAGGCTAAAATTTGAGGGCACAAAGGCCGTTATGGAGCTTTGAAGGCTTAAATTTTGAAGGCACAATGGCTGTCATGGAGCCTTAGAGGCTAAAATTTGATAGCATGAAGATCGTCATGGAGCCTTAAAAGTTTAAATTTTTGAGGACACGAGGGCCGTCATGAAACCTTAGAGGCTAGAATTTGAGGGTATGAGAGCCATCATTAGAGTATTTATGATAAATATAAAAATATATACATATATGCATATGTATTGTATATATGCAAATGTACATATATACATATGAATATATATATATATACATATGTGACACATTTGAACATCCAATTTGGCCTTTGAGGTGAAATGAATAATCTTGATTTGGGATCAGATCATTTGCCTGAATTTCAAAAAGTTTTGTCTTTCCTCCATTTTAGATATGATAGGTTTTTATGAAATTGGACAAAAATATTTGAACAGAAGCAAGAGGGAGAAAAGAATTCGTTTTCTTTTAGCAAATTTCAAAAAGAAAAGAAAGGAAGAAGATTGAAAGTATACCTGTAAGGGTTTGAGTAAGTAACCCGACCATCTTCTTTTTTTATTTTTACTAATTTGTATCCCTTCTTCTCTTTTTTTATTTTATTCTGAATGTATGTTCTATCTTTTATCTTTGTTCTTCGTGATCCCTTCATTCATGAGAAGGATGATTGACAGTTGTAACCCATGTTCGATCCATGTTATGAGTCGTATGACGTGGGAAACCCACGTCTTTGTATTGCGGACTTCTTCTTCTCTTTATTATTTTTTATTCTTTTTGAAAGCATCACACACCAGACAATTGAGTTGTCTTATCCTAAAGAAACCATAACCAGTGGTTCGTTCATCGTTCCATATATATTATATTATATAAAGAAAAATTTTAATTCGTGTCCTTAAAATTAGGTTAACGGCAATTATCAATATAATCGCTACAATTATTAACAAATTTAAAACTTCACCTACTCTATTCACTTGTCGATTGCTGATGTTGATAAGATCATATCTTCTAATTTAATCGATCACGACTATCATTTTCGACAACGACTATTATTTTTGACAATAATTCAACATTACACACGCAACGCGTATGCTTTATATTATATTGCTATCATTGTTTTAAGCAAATCACTTAAAAGTCAAATCATTTAATTTAACTATTCTTGTACGGTTTTGCTATAGGTTACGTGGGTACACCTATATACAGCATGTTTCATTATCTTATTTTATTTTTACTTTTGTAACACTTTTGGGACATTAATCAATATAATTAAACATTTGTCTATGTGTATAGAATTTAATTTTTGGGATTACATAACCTTGGCAAAGTATGACATTATTGAAATTCTTACACTATTAGCTGGGTTATTTAAAATTAATTATTGAATATATATATATATATATATATTTTAGAAAATTTTGATTTCTAACGGCAACATCAATACCATTCAACAACTATGCAACTAAAATCTAAGATTGTGGTAACAACCGAATTGTAACCCGGGTAGAAGCAGTGGCCAGCATGGACAGGTCGAAGGAAACATGCCATGTGCTAGTTGTGTTGGCACAAATCCAGAACTCTTCTGAAGCGCATATATATTGTAGTGTGCACACCAGACAAATGGTTGGCACAAATATAAGTTGAAGGTTAAAACTGATGTGACAAAAGTATGACAACCATAGTCGAGGCAGCAACAGTCCTCGATAGCTCTACGAAGTCAAGTAACATGATACTGGTGCCATGTTTCAAGACACATTATGATGAGTGAGTTTATTGGTTGTGGAGAAAACAGTGGAGAAGGGATGTGGGGTGAAGGGACATGGGGTGGGAAAGGAGGTTGTAGATTGTTTTGTGGTTGTGGGATAACGAGGTTGAATGTGCTCGTCAAAAATTCTCTGACAGATGTCCACCCCATTGAAGGAAACATATCATGTGGCAGTGGTGTTAGCAATAATCAAGAACACTTCTTGTATATTGCGCTTCACCAACTCTTCAACAACTATTCCATTGTTACAAAGCCGAAACATCAAAAAACATTGTAACAAACCAAGTAGTTTTTCACGTATAGCTATATAATCAAATTATTTTCAATCATTTGTCACAGCATTGGACTTCCACCAATGCAACCATGTCGATACTTAACTTTAATCGCCCTTCTTGCAAAACTAAGTCAACCTATAACTTGAGTTAAGCAAAAATTTAGACAAAGGGAGGCTAGAAGAGACCTTGAAAAAATATAGCTTTGTATTGCATTAGAGAATGTTACAATTCTCTTGGATGGTTTGGCTACATGAGGCATCACTTTTATAATGTTCTCCACCTCCTCGATGGATGGTGGTGATTAATCTAATCTAACGGGAGTGAGGGATCTTTCATAATCTTCCTATCTCATTTCCTACAAAATATCTAAGATATTTACATAGAACATTTTAGAGACATTCTAAAATATATACAATTCTATACTACTCAAGAATCTAGCATTCCCATGTGGCCTTATTCTATTGTTAATGAGAATTAATGCAATATATGCTGCCTTAGATTGTTTTCACACTCTCAACATTGATTGTGGGGCATGAAATTAGAACAATAGGTGATATGTATAAGCTACATAGTTTTGTATGGTTTACTAATCATCTATAGACTTCATATGTACGGAGTTGCGCTCCCTTCTTTTAACAGCTTTTAATATACATTTATACATATACTTATATATATATATATATATATATATATATATGTATACAGTTTCTTTGTTTGATGATTTATAAGTAGTTTGTTTGATAGGGTGGCAGAATGGGAGGAAGAAATGGCAAGGGGAGGGATTAATTTGCTTTCTCAAAGTGTTGGTAGGCTTGTAAACTAAACTGTCATGATGTTTGTCTAATTAGCTTAAGCTTTTTTAATTCTGGGGCAAGCTCTTACTCAGGTTGCCCTATACATGTCAACCCGAGCACCTGCTACAAACCACTGGGTTAATGCTAGAGTTGAAAAAAAAAAAAATTTGGGTTAGTTATACTTTGCACCTTTGCACTTTATACTAAATTCCAATTCAAGACATTCATTTTCAATTATAACAATTAAGTTCTTATACTTCTAATTTGTTGATTCTTATGTGATAATTTCATGGCCTTTTTTAAAAGACAAATATATAAAATTTAACTCTTTTCTATCTCAAAGACTTGCACGTATTGCACTTAAATTGAATTAAGAGTTTTTACATAATGCTTAATTATATTATATCCATCAAAAAGTTTGTTACATGCATGATTTTGAAGTGATTTGAGAAGAATTTGTGTTAGATTATTAAGAAGAAGTATGATTTTATATACTTGCCTCCTAAAAAAGACAACGTGTTTGTCATATGTAAAATTTTTATCTACTTTTTAAATAAAAGTTAGTAGAATGTTGACATTATAATAAATTAGATGTGTAAGGGCTTAATTATCATAATTGAAAGTGAAGGTCCTGAAATGAGATTTGGTGTAAAGTGCAACAGTGTAAAGTATAATTAATCTAAAGATTTTCTTACATGAAACAGTATGCAATCTCTTTTCTAATATGCCTGATGTGACAAAATAAATCAACTGTTTTCATTTTCTTGTTAAGGGTGGAAACGATATAAGGATTTTGCTCAAGGAGAATGTTGCCCCTCTGCAGTTTCATATGCTTGCAAAGAATGAAATAAATGATATGCTTGCAATTTACATAGATGTCCTAATCAATGTAAACCGGTACTCATTGTCTCGCTCTTAGTGGATTCTTCAAAATTTTGCTTTCATTTTTATTTACCAATGACTTCTTGTAGGCACCTTTAGACTATTCAAGTGAAGAGGCACAGCCTGCATATACAGAGAGGCCTAGCAAGAGTGCTAAGAATCAAGTGCAGTGTTTTTGCAGAGTATTGTGCAATAGACCTAGCAAGAGAGCTAAGAATCAAGTGTAAGGCCTTTGCAGAGTATTGTGCAATAGAGTGGTGAGACAAAATCAGGCAGCCATCAATGTTATAGCCAAGGCTCTGTTGAAATCTATTCTTGCACCCACTATTAAAAGAATCGGACCAAACCGATTGGTTCAATCAGAAATCGATAGGTCAGCCGATTCGATTCGTGATGTTGGATCGGATAAGCAAAAAACAGAATTGGAGCTAGTAACAGTAACTCATTGTACTTAGTTTTTGGGTAGGAACAATAGCTTTTAAAACTTTTAAGACATTTTCGAAGCCAAGACCTTACAATTACATTGTAAGACTCTGACCACCAGTGCACATGCTTACTTGTTTTTGTTTCTTACAAAATATAATATGTAAGATAATTACTCAACAAAATATGTTTAATATCATAACACCAGTTGAACCAATAAATCGTGAATCGTCACTTGCATCGGTTTGATGTCCGATACGATTCTGATAACTGTACTTGCAACCCATGAACTGCTACCTCGGCCTGCTATGTCACTCCTTTTTTTGGGTCTCACAAGTGTGGGTCAGGCTAATCTAAAGAGAAGTATATTTGAGAATTTTTCCGGTGATGATCTGATTGACCTACTTATTGAAATTGACTTGTCTAATTACAAAGACTCAAATTCACTTTTCCAGTTGATTTATGGACCTTTAGAGCTTTCATCGTATAGTATCTTGATTTTGTGTTATTTTATCATTTTTTGAGGTTTACTGACTGTTAGGTTTTTAGTATTGACTAATTCTGTGGATAAAGATACTTTACTTATAAACTTATTTCAAGTTGTATTTGGATTAAAAAGTCTAAGATTCAAGTTCAAGCTGCCAGAGTACAAGCTGTTCAAGTTGCAATACAAGCCTTTAAAGCACGCAAAGCTGAAACTTTGGAAGGTCATATCTCTTTGCTCTGGTGTCCGTTCAAGCTCCATAATATATGGATTCAATATAACTTTTCGAGAGCAATCTAAATATACAAAAATCTCAATTTAAGCGAAGTCCGCTCGAGCGATAGTTGAAAATCCTGCACAACCAAAAATCCATAAAGCACTGCTCGAACTTTGCTAGAAGACCGCTCGAGTGGTATGGTGAAATTTTGTTTGAATTCAAATTCTATCTCATCAAAGTAAGTTACTTTTTTAGGACTCTTTATCTAGATCTTTTCAGCCAATCAAGAGGTAGTTTCAGCCTACCTTCTTAGTGATCCTAGGGATGCTATAAGAGTCCAGAGAATTAATTATTAGATGTGACTCTGGAGTTGTGAAAAAAGTTACAAAAAATATACAAAGAAGAGAAATAAAGAAAGTGAAGATCTTGATGATTATTTGAGTTTACAGAGTTCCTTCACCAAAGTATTAAATAGAATAACACAGTTGCGAGATTGTCTCGATGGATTCCGAGGACGAGAAAGAATACCGTGATGATTCAGTGTTGAGGTTAAAGCCAGGGAGAACAGAAATTCGAGGAGTCGAACAAGTAATCTTAAACCGGAGTTTGTGGGGATTCGGACAGCAATTGTGGAGATTCAATTGTTATGGTTGTAAGTCATACTTGTGTAACCTGTTCATTATAGTGCTTGGCCTGTTGGACGTGGTTTTTTCCTGAGTTTGGGTTTCCACGATATATTGCTGTGTCTCTTTATTATTGTTGTGTGATATATGCATATGAATGGTCACTTAGGTAAAGAGAACTAAATAAGTGTTTCTTAGGCAAATAAGTGGTCATAAATCTTAATCTGTAAAATTAGAATTTTTCACTAACTTTTACTGTGGTGGAAGTAGTCATAACAAGCATGGTCTTTCACTCCTAGAGGCTGTTTGGATAAGACCACACATCATTTTTTTTATTTTCACAAAATTTAAGAAAACAACCCATAATCTCTCTCTCTAAAATGGTATGACGTGGTATTTGGAAAATTGTAATTAAAAAAATGTAATTACACTGTATCCCCTTATAATTTGAGTTAAAATCAGATGACTCCAATATAATTTAAAAGTGTACACATGACTCTTGTGGTTTAGATTTATTTACAAAATGCATAAAAACTGTTAAATTTAACAAAAATTATGTCAGAAATGTATTTTTGCCATTTCATATTTTCAAATTATAACATCCAAAAAGACAATTTGGTGAAATAAAAAGAAATCCTTGCAAGACAACCTTTTATTTTGGCATAAAAAGACCAAATCGTCTTTTTGATGTTCTAATTTGAAGAGATAAAATGATAAAAATACCTTTATGATAATTTTTTGTTAAATTTAACGGTTTTCATTGCAGATGAGTCTAAACCACCGGGGGTCATATGTTCACTTTTAAACTATAAGAGATCATCTGATTTTGACTGAAATCACAAAGGGTTAAATTGTAATTATTTCTAAAAAAAGTAATACACTATAAACATAATTTAATACAGAATTTTCATATAAAATAATGTAATTATTTCTAAAATACCATTGAATTTTCATTAAGTGGTAATTTGTGAAATATCTTAAATTACTTGTAAAATACTATTGAATTTTCATAAAGTGGTTATTTGTAAAATACCATTAAGACATTATTTTGGTTGATTTTTGTATGAAAATTTTGTAATAATATTAATTTTAGAAAAATATCATAAAATGTTGGGGAGGGGATTGAACCCAACGTGAATCAAACACGCAATCTAGAGTCAGACTACCATTGCGCCACGTGTCCAATTGATAGAACTACAAATAGAACAATTAAAATTATAGATAGGTTCAATTTCCTGTTTGTTTAATATATATTGTGCGGCGTTGTATGGCGATCGAGCTACCAGTCTTGGAAAGTGTTTGGATATGATTCAGCAGTCAGCACAGAAAGCTCACAATTTAGGCAAAAGGGTCACCATGTTGACCATTGAAAGCCCACACAAATTGGGCATTTCAAACACTCCATTAGAATAAGCATGCACTCCACGTGGGTTAATTAGAGTTCATTCCTAATTCAAGGATGAGATAGTTCTATACTGGAAAAAGGTATCCTCAGATAAGAAATTATATTAAATACCTTCTTCTTGCCTTTAAAATTAAGTTCTTTCATTTCTCTCATATGAAGAAACAGGAGATACCATTTGAATTTTTTAGAACATCAAAGAATAGGTATCTTTGTGAGTGGGGTTAGCGCGAGTCCGTCCCGAGGATACTCGAACCGGACCTGCAAACTTCTCAATTCAATCTGAGAGGGGACAGCTACCTCCTCAAGTTTTTAAAAAAGTTCAATTTTTGTATATAATTTTTTGAAATTTATAAATGCCCCTCAAGCTTTTAAAAATGTAATTTTTATGTACAATTTTTTGAAATACTTCCCAATTTGCCCTGTTTGAAAATTTATAAATGGCTCCTTAATACAATTATTTGGATTAGAGCCCTATTGTATATTATATATAAGTTTATATACAAGATATACATATATATATATACGTGAATGTTAAGTGTCCTATAGTTGATTATGAAAAAAAAATTAGTTTTGATTAATGGGTGCCCTTAGATGAGTTGTTTTTGGCTCCGCTGTTGATTGTTAGGCCTTACCACTCATGATGGGTAGTATCTTATACGAATTATCAACTAGTAATTATCTAGAACTAAAACATGGTCAACAAACAAGGATTAACTAATGCAGGATAATATCAATTAATCAACCGATGAAGCTAAAGTTTACCGCATTAATCGAGTAGTCAAAACTTGATTTCTTCACTTTCATTATTTACTGGATCTGCTAAACTTAGTGATTTGCTATGCTGGAGAAGGGGAGCGGTTTGCTACTGTGAATAAAGGTCGGCGATGACGTGGCCCAATCAAAGGTCATTGCGTGGCAAGTATCCAAAGTCCGTATTACACGTGATTCTAAAATTATAAACCCCTTTCTCCATGGAACTAAAAATCAGAACCGTAATAGCTGTAACGGCCGTTACATAACGGTAACGTTAGGCCTCGTTCCGGCTACACACCATTTGTATCGAAAAAATTCATATCACACCCGTAATGTCCGTTACGGGACGTTACATGCTGTAACGGCCGTTACACTCCATTACAGTCGTTACAATGGAGAATCAAACAAAAACTCAACAGTATTATCCAAAAAAGCTTACAAAAATTCTGAAAAAGTGAGATTCAACGAAAGATTCTATTAAAAACAAAACCAAACACTCACAACCCTGTAAACTCATAGACTTACTTTACTCTTAAGACTTTGACAGATTTTTATTCTTTGAGGTCTCACCATCCCAAAATTTGAGATCTGAAATTTTGAACTGCCAAAGCTCTGATCTGGCCGTTGGAGACTCGAAAGCTTGCTTTAGATTTGGAGATTCTGACTGTCGAAGACTCGGAATAAACGCCATGAGGGCGTGGGTTACTTCGATCCTGTCATCGTCGTGGGCGTTTAACAATAGACGACTTACATCCGTCATCGTCGTGGACTCGTGATCGGGGGCAATCCACACTCCATAGTTGACCTGACTCGGCGATTTCGATAGTTCGATCATCTTTCTCTCTGTTCGTCTCTCTTTCTGTAAACTCTAAATGTAAGTTTGTAATAAATTCTCTCTCTCTCTCTCTCTCTCTCTCTCTCTCTCTCTAAGTCTAAGTCTAAGTCTAAGTCTTTAAGTCTTTAAGTCTTTTTTTCTTTTTTCTAAATGAAACCGAATAACATTCCATCAGATACATGTTTTTGGGCCTTATTTACATAGACAAAGAATGACTTGGGAAGCCCATATAAATTTATGATTTTTTTTAAGTCTTTCAAGTTTGCAATCAATTGATTCAATTCTCTCTCTCTCTCTCTCTCTCTCTCTCTCTCTCTCTCTCTCTCTCTCACTTTAAGTCTTGACTATTTAAATTTGTAATAAATTATAAAATGATACTTCAAAATGATTAAATTTTTTCATCTACCTAATGGTACTAATCAACTAAGTTACTAACCTATTTTAAATTTTTAATTGCAAATCTGAAAGCACAAAATAAAATAAATTTTTTGAAGTTTTAAACTAGAGCTAAGTACACCAAAGTTACGAAGTATTAAATATTAAGCATTTACTAATAATAACTACATATATATTATGTTATATAAACTTATTATATTAAAGTATTATTTTACATACAGGATGTATACATGTTATTACTGTAAATTTTAATTATATTATAACAAAATATTACAAATATATATGTATATATATATATTTCAGTGCTAATTTACTTTGTACTATGTTTTGAATAGGTTGTGAAAAATCTTTAAAATAATGTTTCCATAAAATAGATAATGAATTAGTTTTTGTTTTTATTAATTTTACATTTGAAATTGGTGCATTTATAATTTAGTATTTCACAATGTTGCTTATAGCCTTATACTTCATTTTTTTTTACTATCAGTGTATTTTCAGACTTAGTGGTTGACATTATCGAATCATAATGCCACGATCAGAAAGTGCACCAAGTGGCGATGTTGGGTGGAATTTTAGAGAAATGGTAGATGGAAACATGCACAATGTCAGATGTAAATTATGTGGAAAGGTGATCAAACGCGGTATTACACGCCTTAAACAACACCTTGCTCATGAGAGAGGCCAAGTCGATCCATGCACAAAAGCAAATCAAGAAGTTAGAGAGTAGATGCAATTACTTCTAAATAAGATGAGAGGTAAAAGGAGGGGAAAAGAGAATAAAAAATGAATTGCATAGAAGATTAGCCATGGGTGGTGAGATTGAAACCGATGATGATGATGATGCAGAAATTCAATATGCAAGGATGGAAAACATGAGATAATATAGAGAAATGGAAGAGATGCAAAGGTTCAAAGTACAAAGTGGGTAATTTTATGATGTTGGGGGTACCTCCGGTGGAAGCAAAGGCAAGAGTATGATAGGTAAGGCTAAGAAGGGATTTTCTAAATTATTTGGATTGAACCGATCGAGTAGTTCACGTGGGAGCATAAGTGGGAGTAGTGGTAAGCCAATTGATGTTGATTCTGCAGAAACGAGGTTAAGGGCTATGGACCCTATTCTTCAAAGATCTAAAAGTGCCAAGCAACCCAGAATAGATGAAAGGAGTATGAAAGGAAAAAGGGAAGAGTTAGGAGTAGCAGTTTCGAAACTTTTAATATATGAGCATCTTCCGATGGCCGTAACTAACTCACCTTGGTTGCCTAACTTGTTACAAAAGGTAATAGATCTTGGGCCTGGAGTGAAAGTTCCGACTCCTTGTGAAGTAGGTAATAAATATTTCAAACAGGAGTATGAAGGGTTGCGGAGTTGGATTACCGGATTTAAAGGTATATGGAAGCAAAGAGGTGTCATTATCATGTGTGATGGCTAGACATGAATCACACAAATGCATATCATTAATTTTCTCATCTACAACAATAGAGGCACCGTGTTTCATAAGTCAATTTGTAAGCACCCCATTTTTACCCGCTCGGTAATCTCCGGATGACCAAACTCCCTTTCAAAACTCCGTAAGCACATTCAAGCCCAAATCAACTTTTGAACCCCTATCCAATCAATAAACTACTTATCGGGCTCGCTGGGCCCAATAGAGGCCTAATAACTAAACCTGTCCCTTGAGCCTCCAGGTACGTTTTGAGAAAGTTCAAAATTCCTCAAAAAGGTAAGCCCACCCTTCCAAAATGTTACTAAACTGTTAGGCATACTCAACACACCATTCTGTCCAACTCCAGTCCCATTTTGGCTAACTCCGATCAAAATGATCATTTTACCCCTAGATGCCCTAACACAGCACAAATCCCACCAAACAGTAAAAAACTCTTTCGGGATCATTGCTGAATGACCCGGCACGCTTAACATAACACTCTGTTCCATTCCTAACCTTTTTCAACCGAGCCTGGTCAAAATGACCAATTTACCCGTAACAACCCGAGCACGCCCCAAAATAACACTAGTCCTAGAATTTTGAATGGCGAGGCATGCCACACACCCCTGTTTAACCTAAGGAAGATCTTATAACGTTAAACACCCACAAGTCGATAAAAGTTCCCTGGAGTGTCTCGCAGACGCTCCGCCAAAATTATTTTTTCTCCTGATTCCCTTGTTATAACGCACCGTCAAATGACTTGAGAAATGTGTAAACCAAGGAATTCCCGAAAGCTTGTTCATAGGTCTTTCCATCGATACGACTCAATCAGATAGATAGCTTCTCGAAATTCCTCATCGTATGGCTCAAAAAGCACAACTTCCAGCAACCCCTAGAGCGTCTCACAGACGCTCCATCAAGGTTAACTTTTTCTCCAATTTATTGATTGAAACGCACCGTCAAACGACTTGAGAAATGCATAAATTAGAGACTTCATGAAAGTACTTTCATAATACTTTCCATCGGTATGGTCCGATCGAAGAGATCGCTTCCCGAAAGCCTTGATCATGCGACACGAAAACAGCTACTTTCGAACCGCCTCGAAGCGTATCACAAACGCTCCGCAAAGATGTCCTTTTATGCATGCTTCACAAGATGATATCTCGCACTTTCGAACACAATTCAAACTTTTCGAAAACATGAAAGTTCACGAGAAACCTTAGGAGAGCATCGAGGGTGCAATCGATTTCTCCGAAACCTTCTCGGTTGGCTCAATTATCAAGGCAAAGTTTAAATGAACACTCCTAGTGACGGAGCGTATGCTACATGCGCCCAGATTTTGATCAGATCGACCAAATTTTGATCAACCGTCGAGATTTAACTAGTACAATGGGTGCCACGTGCCATTCTGCCACTGGAATAGTACCGGCGCATGTAGCACATGCACTTGCATAAATTTTACATAGGCGCATGTCCTACATGCGCCAGTGTCCAAAAGTTTTGCCTATAAATACCAGCCTCCCCCTTTGCATATTCCAAAACCAAAAATTGATGCGAAGCTCGACTAAAACTGCTCCAGAACCTCGAATCTCTACATATATTCCACTCCTCCAACTCGTAGGCTAGATACCACCTTCCTCTAGCCCATACACTTCACCCATATAGACCTACACACCTTTAAACTCCTCCTTCTAGCCCTTCAAGCTTACTTGAAGCCATTCAAGTTCAAGTCAAGCATCCATATAAGTCTACAAGTGTATTGAAGGCAAAAGGTGGTATTTCTTTTACATTTTTGTTTTCCCCCACTCTTCTCTTCTTCTTCCTAGCCTACTTAGGCTATTCTCTATTTTAATCCCCATCTTCAAACCCCCTTTCTGACATGCTTGAGCCAATAGGGCTCTTAGTTAATGCCTAAAGGAAAGTTAGTGGGAGCCACCATGTAGAGGGATCTCTCACTAACCTACTTTAAGATGGTATGGCCTAGGAGCCCCTTGTTATGTGGTATAGCCTAAAGCCTTGAATGTATTCATGACCCCTTGCATTTTGCTATTTTGAATCATGTTTTGTGTGCTTGGCCTCATTTTTGTGTTTATAATCATGTTCTACAAAGTTTGCATTATTTCTTATTTCTATATCAATTTCAAGTTCAATGCCCCTCTCATAATGGTTCCAAGAGTTGACTCCTTGAAGTTTAGAATGATACCTTAGAAACCACGTCTTAAGAAATCCCCCATTAACCCCTAACTCACACTTTTGCATCATTGCATTTTAACTTGCATAAAAGTTATTTTCAAACTCTCTAATTTTCAAGATTTCTATTCTCTTAAATTTAGTGGTTGGAATGGCCCCATGGAACCCTCTCTTGAGTGGTCTCCCTTTTATATTGGCCATAAGAGTCCTAAATTGTTAGAATGGTTCCCTCCTCATTTTATTCTTGCACACAAGTGGTTTTCAAACTTTTTAATTTCTAAGATTTCTATTCTCTTAAGTTTATTAGTTGGAATGGCTCCATAGAACCCTCTCTTGAGTGGTCTCTCTTTTATTTGGCCACAGGAATCCTCTCTTGTTGAAATGGTTTCCTTTAAAAATGGTCTTTAAAATCCTTTTCCAAAAAATGGTTTTCCAAAAATTCATTCTCTCCATTTTTGAATTAAAAATGGTGCTTCAAAACGTTATCATCATCATGTTGATTTTTAGACCCCATACTCTTGTCAAGATAATGGTTATAATGGTCATGAGGAAACCTTCTTTAGAATGGTCTCCAAACACCAACCTTACAAACTATACTCTTGGCTAGAGTCAAAATTTTTATGGAAATGATCTTCAAAAGGGTTGTCAACCAAAGTCCTTGGCATAACATGATTTGTTTTTCAAAACTCCTTCAAAAATGCATTAAACCACATTTCAAAACCATCTTCCAACCCAACCCTAGGTTAACT